>KZ111255.1:35991-269720 GCA_002120335.1 Hypoxylon sp. EC38 | reverse complement strand
TATTTATTTTATTTATTTTATTTATTTTATTTATTTTATTTATTTTATTTATTTTATTTATTTTATTTATTTTATTTATTTTATTTATTTTATTTTATTTTATTTTATTTTTTTATTTAAAAATATATAAAGAATAAGTTTTTTTTATAAAATAATTCTTTAAAAAAGAATTATTCTTTTAAATTTTAAATAAAAAAATTATTTTTAAAAATAATAAAAATATTTTAAAGAATAATTTCTTTTTAATAAAATAATTCTTTATTAAAAATGTTAGGAATAACTAGCCATTAAAAATAGCTAAGATTTATACCTTATAAAATTTATAGCTAAGTTTGCTTATATTTAACACACTTTTTTAATTAGCCTTATATTAGCCATTTTTATTAATTAATATACTTTTTATTTAAGCTTTAAATAGTGTTATTTAAGCCGTTAAGCTTAACGTGATAATTTTACGTTTACCCTTTTAATTTCCTTATAATTCGTAATAAAAGAATTATTCTTTTAATTTTTTTAATTTTTTTTAAAGAATTATTCTTTTAAAAAATATTTTTTTTAAACTTATTCTTTATAAGTACCTCACCACTAAATTTAAGTAATACGGTACTTTTAAAGGTAAAAATTATTTTATATAAAATAATAATATTACGTTTAAAATTATTTTTATTATATAAGGTTTTTCGTTATAATATATATATAAAATTATTAAGTTTTAATCGCTTAAGGCTTAATAATATGCTTTTTTATAAAACTTATTTTTACGAAATTTTAGTTATATTACATAATTATAAAGCTTTATAAAAATAGTATTATTATTTATTTAATCGTATTAAACTTATTAAAACTTTAATAATTAAAGGTAAAAATATTAAAAAAGCAACGTAATTAAATTATATTATTTTTATATAATTATATATATTATTTATTTTAAAAGTTACTTTATTAAGTTAATTTTTAAATCGGTTATTAAATATTAAAGCTAAACGATATTTAAAAGGTATTACGTAATATGCCTAACATTTTATTAAATCGAACAAATAATTGTAAAGGTTTTACACGTTATAATTCGTTATATAATAACGTTTTATAAAGTTATACTTTATATTATTATAACGTTTTACCGTTATAAAAAAGCATTAATTTAACATTATAATTTAATACCACGTATAGTTAGAATTTAAATAACTAGTATATAATATTATTAGTTAATATATAATAATATATAATTTAAATAATAAAATTAAAATAATATATTAAAATTTAATTTTAAAGCGTTAATTTATTATAACAAACCGCTTTTAATTAAAGCCTTTAAAAATATTAACCGGCTTTCACGTTTTTATTAGTTTAATAATTAAAAAAGCTATAACTTATTATAATTATAATGGCTTTATAACGGTATATACTTTATAATTATAACGTGTTTATATTAAAAGTATAACTTAAAATTTTTAAATAAATTAACATATACGATTTAGTTAATTTTATAAGTAATTATTTTAATAATAAGCTTAAACATTTTTTTAAAAAAAACGAAACATGTTAATATTTACATTTAAAGCTTATTATACCACGGGAATTATTTAATCGAACTTAAGTAAACTTGCTCGCCATTAAATAACATATGGTTCGTTAATAACAATTACGTTACCCCTTATCTTAATAGCTTTAGCAAAGCGAGCGGCGTAATTTTTAATAGTTTTTTCCAATGTGCCCGAGTTTTTACAAGGGGTATTATGTTAAAATTATAGGTAAATTTAACCTATTTTCTTAATTAAAAAAGAATATTAAGCTTTAAAAGTTAAAAGAAATTATTAAGTAATTTTACTTTTAAATAAATAAGTAAAAAGGAAAAAAAAATTATAATTTAAAATTAATTATAGCTTATATTAATTATAACTTAAGCTTAATTAAAATTAATAATTTTTAATAATACGATAAATTAATTTATATTTTATTTATTTATTTTTTAAAAAATTTAAAGCTTTTTTATAAAGGTTTATTTTTCCTTATTTATATAAATAAATAATGTTAGTTAATTTTTAAATACCCTTATTATTAAACATTTAAAAAAGTATTAAATTTATACTAATATTATATTTAATTTTTATTATTATTATTATATATATATTTTTATTTATTTATTTATTTATTTTATTTATATTATATAATTATCTTAATTTATTATATTAATTTAATGGATTAATAATAAATAAAATAGTTTAAAAAAAGTAAGGGAAATTAATTAATTCTTATAATATTATAAAAGTATTTTTTTAATTAATTATATCTAATATATTAAAAGATTTAATAATAATAATGTTATTATAAAATAAATTAAAATAGTAAATTAAAAATAAGCTTATAAAAGTGAAATATTTATTATTAATAAAAGTTAATTAATTTAATAATTTATATATTCTTTTTAAAATCTTATTAATAAAAAAAGTAAATATATATTAGTATAAATATATTTTATTATAATAATATTTTATATTTTTTACTTATATATAAATAAAGGATATTATTATATTAAATAATCTTTTAATATTAGAAATAAGTTTAATAATAAAATTATTACTTATATTATAAAAAATAATACTAATAAAAAAAATATATTAATGTAATTTAAACTTATATATAAATTAAAATTAATATATTATATAAAATAAAATAATTATAAATTAGTATATATATATAAGTTATAATTATTAAATGATAAAATATTTAATAATATTAGTATAATATAAAACCTTAATTAACTTTAAGATATTTATAAGCTTTATAAAAAGTTATATCATTAAAAAGGAATTTAAATAGTATAAAAGTAATATTAATATTTGTAATATTAGTTAATATTTTTATATATAAAAGATTATATATAAAGATTTAAGGAATAAATATATAATAGTTTTAAAGTAAAATTATAATATTAATTTTATTAAATAATTTGTAAAAAGACTTAAGTATTAATTATAATAATTAAATATAAGCAATTTAATAAATATTATCTTTAAATTTAAAAAGTTAAGTTAAATTAGTATTATTAATAATATATTTTTTAAAAGCTTTATAATAAAGTTTATTATTTATATATAAAGCTTAATTATAAATATTATTTTAATTTATATGTTTAAAACAACTATTTACTTTAGCTTAAATAAAAAGATTATTAGAAATAGTTTAAATTAAAGTAAATAATAGGTTATTATTTTTAAAGATTATAATTATTTAATTAAAATAATTATATAGTTAAGTTAATATATAATAAATATAAAGAATATTAAATTAATAAAGAAAATATAATTAGTAAATTTAAAATAATAAAATATATGAATTATATAGTATAAGTGATATTATTTTAATTAATGGTTATAATGTTTATTTTATTTATTATAATTATAATATCCTTTACCTTACTTTTATATTTATTTGTATAAGGATTATAAGTTATTATTATAATTTAAATTGTTTAATAACTAATTTAATAAAGATTTAAAAATTAATAAAATTTTATTACTTATTTAAAAACTAAGCTTTAAGCTATTCTTATATATTTTAAAACTAAATCTTAATATATCCTTATATATTTTAAATTTAATATATTTTATAAATTTTAAAGTTAATAAAAATGATGTTTTAAAAATAATTTTATTTAATTAATTTATAAAAGTTAAAGTTATATTAAATATGGCTTTATTATAAGTGAAATATTATAATTAATAATATTACTTTTTAGTTATTCCTAATTATAAATTAAGTATTTTTTATCTTTTATAATGCTTATTTCCTTATAATTTTAAGTCTTATAATTAATAGTTATATTAGCTAAAAAAATATTTATTATAATATAAATTATGCTAAATTAATGTTATATAATAATAATTAATATATATAATTATAAATAAATTAATGAAAATTTAATCTTTTTTTATATTTTAGCGCGAAAAAATATAATTATCTTTGCTTTTTTCTTAAATTAATATATGTATAAAGTTAAATAATAATTTTATAAATTTAAAAATGAAAAAATGAAAAAAAAAACTAGTTAAAAAGGGTAAAAGGTATTAAATATATAATATATATTTATTATTTAATTAATTATATTAAATTTATAATTTAAAACTATATATATTTATTCTTAAAATACCTTTTATTATATTTTAATTTTAAAATAAAAAAAGTGATAAAAATTCTAATAGTAATTTTAAATTATTAAAAGTTTAAAATATATTTAAATTATTAGCTTATTTAATTTTATTAATTGGTTAATATTTTATTTTATCTTAAAAGGAAATTATAATTAAAGTTAATAATTTTAATTAATTATTAATAATAAATAAAGCCTTTTTAATCTTATAGTTTTAAATAATTACACATATATAGTTATAAAATTAATCTCTTTTTAATTAAGTTTATTAAAAATAAAACTTATAAAAGTTTAAGGAATTATTTTCCTTTAGGCTTTATATTTAATAATTATAAAAGTTAGTATTAATAAAAATTTAATATGTTTAAATAATTTTATTTTAAAACTTTTTAATGGTAGTATTATTTTAGGAAATAAAGGTATTATATTTTTATCTAATTTATTTAATTTTATATTGGATATAATTTTAAATGAAATAAATATAACTTTTAATAATAAAATTAATAAAATTATTCTTTTATTAAATAAATAAATAAAGGGTTTTAGATTTAGGATAAAAGATTTTATAATATATTTAATATTATTTATTATTTTAAGTGTTTAATAAAGATTTTTTATAAAGGTAATTAATATATATTTAATAAATATTAAATATGTAAAAAACTTTAAAGGATATATTATTTATTATTTTAAAAGTTTATTTAATAGTAATAATATTATTTAAAATCTTTAAAATATTTTTTAATTAGAAAATAAAAAGCTATTAGTTATATTTATTTATAAATTAAATAGTTATTTATAAATTGGTTAAATACTTTATAGTGTTAAAAAAGTAATAGCTTTAATATATTTATTTAAATAAATATTTTTTACTTATATTAATTTTATGTTTAATAAGTTAATATCTTTTATTATTTACTAGCTATTATATAAATGTAATAATAAAAGATTTAACTATAAATTTATTATTTTTATTTATATATTAAAGATAATAATAAAAGTAAACTTAAGCCAAAGTTAATAGCTTAAATATTATTTATTTTTTATAATATTAAATTTTATTCTTATAGTATAAAACTTTTCCTTAAAAGATAATTTTTTAAGGAAAAGAAGTAATATTTTAAATATTAGCTTAAATTAATAAAAATTATTATAAAGTATTATTATAAGCATATTTTTAAAATCTTCTTTAAAAATATTATAAATCTTTTAAAGTTAAATATATACTTAATAAAGCTTTTTATTAAATATTATATTATATTTATTAATAATAAGAATATTAGTTTAGTTTTAAATTATTTTTTATTATAATATTATTTTTTAATTATTTGTATTAAAAATATTAGTAGTAAAATAAATTATAATTTTATTAATATTAGCTTTGGCGTTACTTAAAGTTGCTATAAGTTAAATCTTTTTTTGTTAATTTTTTAATTTTAATATTTTAATAAGTGTTTAAATGATAATACTTTTATTAGTATTATTTTTACCTTTAAGATAAAATAAGAGTTAGGATTAATTTATTAAAATAACCTTAATATTGGCGTTTTTAGTTAATTTATATTTATTAATTTTATTTAAATGGTAAAGGATAATATTAAAAGTTATTATTTGCTTTTAATTTAGATTTTTAAATAAGGTAAAGCTTAATTTAATATTTTTTTATATATTTTTAAAATGATAATTAATTATTAATATTATTAATATTTTAAGTGGTAATGTTTTTAAATTAATGGGTATGAATAATTATAATATAGTTATATTTTTATTTATTTTAAATATTTCTTTATCTTAGTATAATTTTTTTTTAATTTGAATAGCTATTAGGATGTTTATTTCTTATTAAAAGTTTGTTCAATTTTTTTATTAATGTTTAAAGCTTTTTAGTTTTTAACTTTTATAAATTAAACTTTTAAGCTTTAATATTATTAAATATAATGGATTAAATATAATCATTTTAATTAATTTTAAATATAAGTATATTTAAATTAAAAATTATCTTTTAAAAATAATTAATCTTTAATATAATTAAAAGATTTAATAATTTTTTATCATTATTAATTTTATAAGATTATAGTAATTTTAATAAAATTAGCTTGAAAATAAGGGCATCCTTATTTAATAATTCCTTTAAATATTTTAAAATTTCCTTGAAAAATATGCTAAATTTTTTATTATTGAAAATGTTAATTATTTTATTTTCTTTTTTAAAATTATTATTTAAATATTTATATCTATTATTAAATTTAAAATATTCTTTTATATTAATTTAAAAGTTTTAATTTTTATTATTTAAAATGGTATTTTCCTTTAATTTTTAAAATAAATTAAAGTTTTTATTAATAAATTTTAAATAATTATTTAAATTTTAACTTAACTATATTTATATTTTTAATAATATTTTAAAATCTTTTATAAGAAATTCCTTTTAAGGTATAAATAAACTTAAATAAATTATAACATTTTATTTATATAGTTTATTATTTTTTATATTTAAAGGAAGGTGGCTTATTAATAAAGGAATATAAATATTATTTTTTTTATTTATTTATTAATAATATTTACTTAAATTTAAATCTTTATAAAATAAAATATAATGATTTTTTTAATTTTAAGATTTTGGCTTTTTAATAATATTAATAATTAATATATAATTATAAAAATAAATATCTTTAAATATTAAATTATAATTTGTATATATATTTAGTATAAAAGGCTTTTAGTTAGTATTTTTAATAATTATCCTTAGTTATAAGTTAAGCTTAAGATTTTTATTAAAGTAATTAAAGTAAGTTTTTTAAAGTAATCCTATTGCTTATAAATATAATAAAAAATAGTATTAATATATATTTAAGATTAATTATACTTAGAATTAAAGTATATATTATATTTTAAAATATAGTTATAAATATTAATTAAAAAAAGCTTTTATTTTAAGAAAATTTAATTTAATATTTTAAGTATAAGGTTATATATAATCTTATTTAAATCTTTAATAAATATAAATGAAAATTATTTAGTAAGTATATTTAATTTAGTAGTAAGTAAAATAAGCCTTTAATTTATTAATGGATTAATTTTAATTATATAATTTATAATATAAAAAATTAATAATAATATATATTTCTTTATAAAAATTAACTTAAAGTTATAATTATATTATAAAGTAATTATTATAACTTTATTTTAATAAGTATAATATAATAATTATTATTTAATATAAAGGATATTATTAATATTTAAATAAATAATTTTTATTAAAATTTATGGCTATTTAAATTAATATTTTCTAGTTATATTAAATCCTTTTTTCTTTTTGGTTTTTTCTTACTTTTCTTTTGTTATATTATTTTCTTATATTTATAATATATAATAATATATTAATAAAATTAAGTTATTATAGTAATAAATTAGGCTTTATTTTTTTTATTTATTTTCTAATGTATTTAAATTTTATTGTAAATAAGTAAAAAGTTAAAAATGATTGGAAATTTTTACCCTTTTCTTAGAAATATTATTATTAAAGTTTTTTTAGAAATGTTTATTAATTTATTTTAAAAATTATGTCATTTCTTTAAAATTATTAAAATTGGCGATATTTATAATTAAATTTTCTATACTTATATTTTTAAATAATTAAAGAAAATTATGTTAATAAAAAGTGTTATGTAAATTTGTTTTTATAATATTAAAATATTAATTAATAAATTTAAATGTTTTATTTTAAGTTTTAAAATATATAAGCTTAATAAAAAATGCTTTTATATGTAAATGAAACCATTTTATTGTTATAATTAAATCTTAATTAATTTCTTTTATAAAAGTTTGTTATTTATTTAGCAAATAGTTTTTAAGTTTTTCTTTAACTTTTTTATAAAAATAAAAGCTTTGAAATTTAATACTTATTTTAATATGTATTAGTAATAATATATTATTTAAATTTATTATTAATTAAATAATAGGTAGGTTATGTTTAAAAATTAAGCTTTTAATTTTATTTTATTATTAAACCTTTTCTTTATTTAATAAAAGTTATTATTTTTTATATATAAGAATCTTATTTAATAATTTCTTTATATAAGGATTTATAACTTGTTTATAATTATTTAGCTTATTTTAAGTATAAATAAGATTTCTTTTTTTAAAAAATTTATAAATTTTATAAATAAATTTAAATGTTAATTTCTTAGCTTATATAAAACTTATATAATTATTATTATTTTTAATAATATAATTAAAGATTAGAAATGAAAATATTATATAAGTAATAGTAATAGCTTTATATTATTATAATTTAATTAAAGTTTATTTAAAAAAACGTATAAATATATTAGTTTTTATATTAATAATGTAAAATAAAATAGAAAAACTTAATATATTTTTGTAACTTAAAGTTTTTCTCCTTATATTATTTTAATTTTTGTTTTTAATTGGTATTTATAATAATAAAATTTCTTTATTTATATGGTAAAATCTTTATAAAAATTAATGCGAAAAAATGAGGATTTTAATTATTTATATATTAATTGCTATAAAAAATATAAATAAAAGATTATTTATTAGGTAAATTTTTAAATATAATTTTATTAGAAATAACTTTAGCTTATTACTATTATGTTTTATTTTAAATTGTATTAAAAATATATTAAGTTTTTTAAACGTTATTAACTTAATTATTAACTTTAGAAAAAAAATGTAATAATATAATTATTTATAAAGTTTTTATATAATAACTAAATGTAAATGTATTATTATTATTATTTAAAGTTAAATTTGATTTTTTTTAAATATTATTATATAATGTTTATTAAATAAAATTATTTAATATAATTAATATATTATATAAGGTATTATCCTAATTTTATTAATTAATATTATAATTTATAGTGTTTTTATTTTTAATAATATTTTTATAATTAATACTAAGGTTAGGATAATGATTTTAGCTTAATAATATCTTAAAAAAAGTAGGTTTAAAATTTCCTTACTTAAAGATATAACTAGTATATGTAACTTTTTTAACATTTATATTTAAAATATATGTAATATTTAAGATAATTTAAGGTAAGAAAATGTTATTATTATTTAATTATATTTCTTAAAATTAGTTATTTAAAAATATTTTAAAATATAAATGATTATATTTTATAAGTTATAATAATATCTTTTTTATATGTTTCTTATTTAAATTAAAAAAAGGTAATAAATCTTTTTTTATAAGCTTATTAGGAATATATTAAATAATGTAAATCTTATTAAAAATATTTTTAATTAGTTAAGGGAAAATTTTTATAACCAAAGGAATATTATTTGTAAATATGGTTATATATCTTATAATTTTATAATAAGTTAGATTAATAAGTTAATTATTTTTTAGATTTAGATTAAATTTTATAATAATTTTAAATATATAACTTAAGGTTAAAAATCTTTCTTTTAAAGGATAAAACTTTTTAAATTTAATAAAATAAAGGTAAATATATAAATTGTAAAGTATAGTTAATTAATAATATAAAGGTAAGTTTTTATTTTATATAATTAAAAAATAAGAATAGTAAATTTAAATTATTTTTAAATCTTAAGGAAAATAATTAATATAATTAAATTAATATAATATTTCCTTTAAATTATAAGAAAATGGTTTATATAATTTTTTAATTAAATAAGAAGGAAATGAATTTTAATATATAAATATAATTTCCTTAGTAAAATATTATATAAGATATAAATGATATTATTTTAAAAGTAACGTATTTTTATTTTATATTTTATTTTAAGAATTTGCAATATAATATGCCTTATAATAAGAAATAATAGGAGTAAAAAATAACCTTTTTTATAATGTAATTTATTTAGCTTTAAAATTTTCATTTATATTAAATAATATATTAGTTAAAATTGTAAATGTGTTTTTTATTAATTATTTTATATTAAATATTATAGTTAATATTTAATAATATAAAAATGAAAAAAAAATAAATTATATTAAACTTAAATGTAATATTATTAAAAATATAAGTAAAAGGATAAGAATAAAAGTAATAATAATTAAGGATTTTAAATATATAATTAGATATGATATAATTATTATATTATTATGTATATTTTATTTTTTTAAGTTAATTAAATCTTAATTTTATATGTTTTTAAAAAATAAATTCCTAATGATATTTTATGTATATATGGTTAATAAGTAGAATAAAACTTATAATAATTAAATAATTTAAAATATTCATATATATTAAAGCTATAATATAATGTAAATTAGAAATTTATTAATCTTATAGGAAAAGTTTTTATAAATGATTTAAGTAATTAATATATATTATTACTTAAATTAAAAACTTTTAATAAATTTTAAATATAAGTAAAAATATTTATATAATAATATTATGAAAAAAAGTCCTTAATAAATAAATATTATAAATTAAAATAAAATATAAAAAAAAGATGTAATTGTTTAAATGATTATATATTAAGTTAAACTTTATATTTAAACTAATTATAAAAAGATAATCTTTAATTATAAATAATGTATAATTAAGGATATTAAAGAAAAGAAATAAGGTTAAATATTAAGGATAAATCTAATATATATAATAAGTAATTAAATTTTAATATATAAATAAATATTATATATGTATAATGGAAAGGTAAATTTAAGTATTAAAGTTTAATTTACTTTTATAAGTTTTATATAAAATGCATAATTTAAATTTTAATTAAATCTTAAATAAGTAATATATTAATGATAAAATGCTTATATAATAAATAATTAAAGTATTATATAAGTATGAAAACTAAATCTTATTTGTAAATAATATATTTTATATATATAAAAAAAATCCTAATTAATGTATTATGTATATATTATATATAATAATATATTAAAAATATGTTAATAAGGTTAGGATAATAAGTAAATAAATTATATAATTAATATAGAATTAATATATTAAGTTTAAATCACATAAGAAATAAAAGCAAATTAAAAATTAATAAAATATTTTAATAGTTATAAATAATTTATAATAACATATTAAAAATGGATTTAATAATATTTTTATAATATATGGTAAAGATTAAGCATTAAAGTATAATTTAATTTAAACATTAAATTAAAATTTTACTTAGGTATTAAAATATAATTTTACTTAAGTATTAAAGTATAATTTTACTTAAGTATTAAAGCATAATTTTACTTAAGGATTAAATTAAAATTTCATTTAAGAATTAGATTAAAATTTTACTTAAGTATTAAAATATAATTTTATTTAAGCATTAAAGTATGATTTTACTTAAGTATTAAAATATGATTTGATTTTATATAAGGTAAATAATATGTAAATCTTAAAAAATAACTTAACTTAAAATATAAGAAATAAATACTTATTTAACTTTTAATGTTAAAAATAATATTTTTAATAAATAATAGATATTAATATCCCTTATTTAAAAATTATAATAATATATTTATATTTTTTAAATATAATATATTTTAATTATAAATCTATATTTAATAATAAATTAAGTTTTATTTTTATTTATTTACTTCTTTAATATTAAAAGCTAATTATATTAAGTTTACTAATTATATCTTTTATAATTAATCGTAATAAAGGAAATATTTAGGTATTAAGCTTATATATTAATTTTATATTATTTATTATTATGGTAAAAAGAACTAAAATAAAAGCGTAATTTATTAAATATAGTAATTATATTATTTTATTTATAATAAAAATATTACCTTTATTATAATTAGCAATGATTAAAATATAAAAATATATTTATAAATTTAATTTTATAATTTTTACATATGTATATAATATAAAATATAATAGGTATGAAAAAAAAATATTATATAACTAGGTAAATTTTTATCTCCTTAGGGATTTTATGTGAAAAAAAAATTACTATAATAAATATTAATAAATGGTAAATTATTTTAATATTATTAATGAATAAATAAAAGGTGTAAATAAAATTATATATTTTTATAAATGTAAAATATATAAGATATATTATTTAAAAAAACTAATAATTAAAACGCTTAATTTATTTAATCTTAAAATAATTAATGAAAAAAATATACCAATTTAAAAAAAATATTAAATTATACCTTATAAAATAAAATATATTTATTATTATAGTAAAAGTATTTAATTGTTAATATTAATAAATTATAATTAATTTTATATTTTAATATTTTTATTAAACTTAAATTTTAGTTAAATAAATATATAAATAAATAGCCTTTTAATTTTATAAAAAAAAATATATACTTTTTATATTTTCTTATAATTTAATAATAATATGTATAAAAAATATTTATAAATAGTTAAAAGTGATAAAATTTAATTAAAAAAAGGAAAATACTTATATTATATAAGAGAAATTATTAGCTAATTAAAAGATAAAATGATTATTTATGTTAAATATAAAAAAAGTACTTCACTTATATAATATTTAATATATATAATTATTAAAATAAAGTTAATAAAAATTTTAATTGCTATTAATATATTTAATAATGTATAAATACTTTATTTATTACTTATAATAAGAGCTTTTATTTAATTTTTATTTTAATAATAATTGTTAAAATTAACTTAAAAAGTAAAGTAAATTATAGCTATTTTAAATTTAAACTAGGAAAAAAAGCTATTTAACATTTTATTAATGTTAATAAAACTATTAAAAATAAAAGTAAAAAAACTTATAAGTTATAATAAAAAGGATAAGTAAAATGAAAATTAATTAGTAGTAACTTTTATATAAAATAAAAGCTATATTACTTTAATAAAAAAAAGTTAATGAATTATAAAGCTTTTTTATAAATAAATATTATAATATTATTATAAGTAAGAATGTTAAAACTTAAAATAAAACATAAAAAACTAACTTTTATAAGTAAAAAACTAATATTAAAAATAGTATATTTTAAATATTACTTTTTAAATTAATTAGGAATTAATATTAAAATAAAGCTTATTAATTTATCTTAGTAAATATTAAGGGTATAATATTTAAAAATAGTAAATAAAGTTAAAAATAATTATAATGTTTTTAATATAAAAAATATAATAAGAAAAGCTTTATATATTAATAACTTAATAACTTTTTTATAAAAATAATTTTAAATTAATTTATATAAAAAAAAGAAAATTAATAATAATAATATTTAAATGACTTTTTTTTAAAAATAATAAGATTAATATTAATTTTAATATAAAAAATAAAATAATAATAGCTTAATAAAAATAATAACTTAATAATTTTTTTAAGTAAAGGGATTATATTATATAAATTAAACCGAAATTTATAAAACTTTTTAAAACTTTTCCCTACTTAAGTAACTTAATTAAAGTTAAAATAAAAAATAATATAAAAAGTCACTATGTATAAATAATACTATAATATATTATATAGCATTATTTAATTAATAAGGGTAAAACTTAACTAAAAGGCCACCCTTAATGGCATAAAAGCCTAAGTTTTACAACTATACATTTATATTTATTTGCTAATGTCCATTATGCTTATATAATTAACATAATATTTCTTTTTCATATTTAATTTAACTTATAAATAATATCTTATTAAAATTCCTTTTTAATTATTTTTATAATAAATAACGTTTTAATAACTTTAGCTTTATTATTTTATTTATTATAATATATAATATTACTTCATTAAATATGTTATTATTAAATATAATTTTAACAAATCCAATTATTATAAAACTTTTATTAATTCCTTTAAAGCTTTTAATAAATAAAAAGGATTATAAGGTTATTCTTTACTATATTAATATTTATTATCTTACTTATATTAATTTAAATTTATTATTAACACTTTAAGTTATTAATAATAAAGGTATATATTATAATATTACCTATTATAGATGTTATATATTAACTTATAATATTTAGGCTAAAAATAAAAAATAATTTGTTAGGAATTTAATTTCTTTTACTAATTAAATTACATTAATTAGTTTAACCTTATAACGGTTATATCCTATTAAATTAAAAGGTATATTTCCTTAAGGGATTTAATTCCTTATTATTTACTTCATTTATATAGCTATAAAATCTTTTACTAATAACAAGTTATTAAGTTTTTATAACCATACTTTTCCATTTTTTTCATTAAATAAAAATCCCTTAAAACTAATTATTATTCCTATTAATAACATATTATATAAAAATACTTATTATTTTTATATTTATTTATACCTTAAATATTATTAATATTTTATTATTCTTAATTTTATATATTAGGAATTTCCTACTTTTATTTTAAAGTTATAGCGATTATTAAAATTCCTAAATATTAATAAGTTATATAATCCTTTTAATAAAGGGGATTTAATATATTATCTTTTATTAAAATATCCTATTATAGCTTTATTTAATAATCCCATTATATTTATTAAGTATAATAAAATTTATAAGGTTATAGTATCTTTTAATTTGGTTAAACAAGATTATATTATTAATAAAGCTTATAATAAATAATTTAAAGTAAATAAAATATATAAATTTATATTATTTATTAGTGATAATGTTAATATAATTAATAATTATTTTAATATTATTTCACTTTATTTTAATATTTATTATATTTTCAATTTTAATTATATTACATTTTTTCCTAAGCTAAATTTTAAGGATAATAATAAATATAAACTTATTATTTATATATTTTATACTTTAGGGAAAATGATTATTAAAAATTTGGAAGTTTTAATAAAGTATTAAAATTAGGAACTCCTCCCTTCTTATAAAATACCAGGTAAATATTTTTTTGTTTAATTTATATAATCCATTTTTATAAATATATCTTATCCTCTTATAAAGGATAAAAGTTAAAATTTCCTTTTTTATATTCTTTAATAAAATATTAAGAAACCTTATTAAGCTATTTTTCATAATAATAAATCAACACCATTTTAAAAATCTTAATCTAATATAAAGGGCTTAACTACTATTAATATTAAGCATATTAATTTAAGTATTAAGGATAATATAAATATTATTAATAATAATATAATAAAAGGTAATCTTAATTTTATATTTATATATTCTAATATTTTTAATAAATTATTTAATTATATACCTAATTATTTAAGTTTATATAATAATATTAATAAATATTCTTTTAAATAAGTTTATTCTTTATTTAAAAAGTTAAATAATAATATTAGAAGTATTATTAAGTTTAATAATTTAGCTAATCTAATTTCTAATTTATTTTTATTTATAAATACCTTATTTAATAATATAAGCAATATATATAATTTTAAGCCTTTAAAAATAATGTTTAAATATATAATAGGTTATAATAAAATTATTAATAGATTTAATAAAAATAAGTCTATTATATTTAATAAGGGATTAAATCCTTTTTATATATAATACTAATTTTAAAAATTTTAATTAAAAAATATAATGGAAGTTTTCCAATATTATTTAAAGTAAATAGGTAGTTAAAGATAATAAATAGATTAATTTTTTTTTATTTATTCTTATAGTTAATAAATATTTATTAACTTTGATATCTTTTAGTTAATATTTTAAATCTTTCTTCTTTTAAGTTATATCTTTATTATTTTTAAAAGGGAAGTTTTGTTAGGCATTTTTTAATTTATAATGTTAAAATTACCCTTTATACTTACCACTCCTTAAGCTAATAATCTTATTATTATTTATAGTTAATTAATTAATTAAAAATAATAATATAAAAGGTAATAAAGTATAGATTTGGTTATTAAGATTAGGAAAAATTAACTATATATTATTATTTCCACCTTTCTCTTTTCTTTTTTTAAATAATATATTAATCTTTTCTATATTATTATTATTATTATTATCATTATTAAAATTATCTAATTAACTTTCCCTTAATTTATCTTATAGCCTTAATTAAATATTTAATTAGGATATAATTATATTATTTAAGGTTGGTAAATTCTTTAAGATCTTATATTCTTACTTTATAATATTAGTATAAGATTAAATAAATTGGCCTTTTCTTTATTATAATATATTAATATTAGATATAAAGGTAAAATATTAAGTTTTTAAAGATATTAATATTATTAGGCTAGTTTATAAGAATATATTAGTTAAGGATAAATATCTTTGTTAATTATTTAAGATATTTTTATTATTTATTAATTTCTAAATTAAGTTAAATTAAAATATATATATATAATATTTACCTTTTCTAATTATAGTAAATAATAATATTTAAGCTCTTTTTTTTATTCTTAAGTTTAGCCATTCTTATAGGCTTAATTAAATTAATATTTTATAAGGTAAGTTTGTATTAATTATTATTAATTTACCATTTAATTTATAAATATTAATATATAATATAATAATATATATTGGGAATTTAGGTAATAATATCTTTAATTTATATCCTTATTTTTTTATATATTTTTCCCTAATCTATCTAATAAATAACCTTTTAAAGTAAAAATATTATTTAAGGATTAATTTTCTAACCTTATTTAAGATCCATCTATACCTTATTAAAGCTAAAATATTAAATAAAATAAAAACTTAAAATAAAAATAACTTTTGGGTTAAAAAATTATATATAAAAGATTAATTATTCTAATTAAGGAAGAACTCTAATTATATAAAAAAATTAAATTTTAAAATAAATTATAATTGTTACATATTTAATTATAAATATAATAATTATGGTGGTTTATAAACTTAACCTTTAAATATAATATTAACCTATTCCCTTTAAATAAAAACATTTATTAAATTAAAATAAGTGATATTATATTATTTATTAAATTTTTATTAATAATTGCATTATAGAATCTTATTATTAATATATAATATTTATTTTTATATACTTTTTATTAAGCTTATAAATAAAGTATAATAACTATTTAGTTAATTTAAATTAGAATAAGGTAAGGTTTTAAATATAATTAACTTTAAACTACTTTATACTTAAAGGATATTATCCTTTTTAAAAAGAAGGTTATTTTTATTAAAAATATAAGAAGTAAAGATAAATTATAATGATTTAAAATATTGAAAATATTTTATATTTAAATAAATCTTAACTAATTTAGTTATAATTATAAATATAACTATATAAATACTAAATTTAATAAATTATATATTAGGATTTAATATTTTAATCACTTTAATACACAAAGTAAAATTAATATTAAAACCTAATTTAAAATATCCTATATTTTTGCCTTAGGAAAAGCTTAAAAGAGTTAAAAACAAAAATGAAAAAGATGTTATTATTATATTAAAACCTATATTTGGTTTTATATAAAAAAATAATAATTATTCATTATTATTAATATTAATAATATATAAGAAATATATTATTATATTATAATAACAATTATCCATTAAAATTATTAAATTAAAATTTTTATATTAATACTAGTTTTTAATTTTAATAACCATTTATTATTACTTTATATTAAGTTAAAGATACTAAATTTGTATAATAAAATATATTTAAAAAAATACCATAGAAATCATTTTAAGATCTTATAATAAAAGGTATATTTTAAAGATTATAATAAGGATTTATAAAGTTTTAATTAAAGTTTTTAAGGTAATATTTACCTGTTATAATACTATTTTAAGTTAATATTAATTAATAGCTATAATTTTATTTGGATTTATATAAATATAAATTTACCCCCTATTAAATTAATTTTTTTTAATTTACCTAAATACCATTATAAAAATCTTAACATTTAATTTAATAAAGAATTAATATTTCAAATAAATATTTAAAATATATGTATAATCTTTCTAAAAATGATATTATTAATATTATTTACATTCTTTTATTAAATTTTTTATCATATATTATATTTTTATTCTTAAATTTATCTTAGATTAAAGATTAAGATAATATTTTATATATGTCTAATAATAACATATATTATTAATAAGACTTTTATATTATATTTATAATATTTACTAATATTAATATTTTGAAATTTTAATAATATTTATTTTATATTTTATAATTAATTATATTATTTATATTATTATATATTTTATATACTATAATTAAAGCTATAATTAATATTATAAAATTATAGGAGGTTATAAGATTTAAAGGTTAAAAAAAAACTAAAATAAAAGTATTTTAAAATATAATAATAAGATAATATTTTTATATAAGGCTTTTAATAAGTTATTATTTTATTTCTAAAGTTTTAAATTTTTTATATAATATATTTTTTAATAGATATATCTTATTATATTTTATGTTAATAATTAATAATAATATTTTAAATCATTTTATATAAAATGGAAATTAGCCTTTTAATGTATAATTATTTCTTAATAAAAATGATAAAAATGGTGGTAATTATAATTAGAATAAGGTTAATAATATGGTAGTAAGATAATAATTTGTTAATATTATAAATATTCTTAATTATGATTTTAAAACCAAGTAATCTTTTTTTATAAAATATGAATTTCTTTAATTAATTTCAAGTTATTATAAAATATACTATATCTTTAACTTCTAAAGTAGGATTTAAAGTAATATAAAATTACCTTTAAATTAATATTATATTTATTTTATTTAATATTTATTAGCCAATTTATAACCATTATTATGGGAAATTTTTCCTTACCACTTCTTAAAAGATTTAAAAACACCATTTTTAGCTTATTATAATATAACTTTATATTAATTTAATTATATAAGTTATTTTCTTTAATTATTAAAGATAATTTTAATTTATAAATAATATTTAATTATAATTTAAAAATTATTATTATTATAAAATTACCATTTATTAATAATATAAGTTCTATATATTTATCTTTATCCACTTATTTTAAAAAGGTTATATCCTTTAGAAAAGAGATTTTTAACATTTAATTTTATTTTTAGGTTAATTATAAAATTTTCCTTAAATTTTAAGACAAATTAGCTTATAGGTCTTACATATTAAAAAGTAAAAGGGTATATTATAATCTTTATTAATAATATTTTTTCTATAGTTAAAATGTTATTATATAAGATAGAAGATATTTTTAATAACTTATATATAATATAATATAATTTTTAAAAGCTAAAGGAATAAGATTTTATACCATATCTTAAATTAAGAAAATCTATTATAAAAAAGGTATTAATATAATTGAAAAAAAATAACCACTTATACTTCCATATTTTATTAAATAATTAATTTTAATAGATTTAAGGTAATAAAAATAAGATATTATTATTTTAAATTTTGGAAAATATTATATATATATTTAATATTAAAGAAAAATTAATAAAGCAAATAATATATGTTCCTTTAGAAGAAATTAAAAATCTTATTTTTAATAATATATAATAAGAAAATAAGTTACCTTATAAATTAAATAATTTTTAAAGCTTTCCTTATAATGGAAGGGATTATATTATCATTAATAATATAAATATTAATAATAATATTAATAATAATAAGAGTATAATTAATCTTAATAAGTAAAATTAGTTAAATATTATAGAGGAAATGAAACATATTATACTTAAAGAAATATTTAAAGTTAATTCCTAATTATATAATAATATTAAAATAGGGCTTAATTATAAGTTTAAAATATATATAATAATATTTTTAGGTTTTTTCCCCTAATATAATGGTTAAATTAATGATATATAAAAAATTAATTTCATTTATTAATCTTTTCATATTAAATCTAGCTTTAAATTGGAATTTAAAAAAAAAGATTTATTATAACTAAGGAAGAAAAAAATAATTAACCATATATCCATATAGCCTTGGGTAATTAATTCTTAAATATTAGAGATTTTTATTACTTTACTTTAATTTTCATTACATTTTTATCTTATAATTAGGATAATTTTATAAATATTAATAATATATAAAATAATAAATTAAAGGAATATAGGGAAAGGAATTTTAATATGAAATAATATATCTTCTTTTTTATAATCCTTTTTCGAATAAATACTTATATATTCTCATAATTAGGTATTAATTAAGTTATAATAATATAATATATTAATAATTATATATCTAATTTTCTTTTTTCTAATTTTTAATTAAATTATTAAAAATAATAATAGTAGAATTAACTTTACTAAAATAAAGAAGTTATCCTTTTATTAATTTTATAACATTTATTAATTAATTACTTTAGAAGAATTATTATAAACTAATAATAAGTTAAAAAATAATAAACTAATTAGCAATTACTATATAAAGAATCTTCTTAAAGAAATTATTATATATAAGAGGTAATAACCTTTATTAAATAAGGAAAAAATTAAATAATAAGATTAAATATAAAGTTTTATTATTAAATATAATATATCTTTAATATAATTTATTATTAATTTAAATAATATCTTATTTCTAATTTATATTTAAATAAATTATAAATTTTATAACTATTAATATTATTAATAAATTTAATAGAAATTTCAATCTTAACTACTTTAATATTATTATATTTAAATAAAAGAAGTTAATTAAAACCTAATTATAGTTATAATATAATTTTATATCCATTTTATATTTTTCTTTAAAAAAATTATTAAAAATAAGATTAGGGATGGTATGTTAGGTTTTATTAATTAATATTTTAGTGTTATTAAAATTAATAAGCATAATATTTTTTATCTTTATAAATTTCTTTAATATTATGGTAATATTAAAATTAAAAACTTCCTAATTAATATTTTATTAAAGAAAGATGCTTAAAAGATTATAGAATTCCTAATCTATATAGATAAATATTTTAAAGAAAATTTCAATCTTATTATATTAAGAGAAAGATATTATATCTTATAATAATTAAAGCTATTTAAATTATTATAATAAAACCTTAATAAATTAAAATAAGAATAAGAAACCAAAACCTAATTTATTATTATAGTAGCTTAATCCTATAAATATTTAACTATATATTATAAATATGTTAATATTAAAAAAATTAAAAAGAGTTTTTATAAAAAGATTTATTATTTTAATTTTCCTTAAGACTTAATAAAATTTACCTATATTAATAATAATAATATCTTACATATTAAATGAAGATTTATATATTATATATGTTAAAATCTTATTTTAGTAATAACTTTATACCATAATTATAATTTTATACTTATTTTTATAAAAGCTTAAATTCTATTTTTATTTTTTTATATAATGAATTATATAATTAAAATTAAATCTCTTATATATTAATATTTAATATTAATTATTATTTATTTTAAATTAATATTAAGATTACTCTCTTTTATTAATATTAAAGATTAAAATAAAATTATATAAAGTTTTATGGTAAAAATATTAAACTATATTTTCTTTAAATAAAAACTATTTATTATTAATATATATAATTATATATTAAATTATAATATATTTTATTTATTAAAGGATAAATAGTATTAGCTATATATTATTATTATTTACTTTATTATTTATTATTTATAATAATATTTAAAATAATTAATATTTAATAATTTAAATGGAAATATTAAACTATTTAATGATGTTATAATAGCTTTTTGTAAAGATAATATAAAATCTAATATATTTAAAGTATATTATTATTAAGGATCTATATTTAGGAATTTATATCTTTATAATTATACTTTTATTATTAAGATTATTTTAAAACCTAATATTAAGAAATAAAAGAAATCTTATATTTAATTTAAAAGGCCTTTATATAAGAACCATTATTATTAACTTATTTTATTAAGAAGTATAATTTATATTTTCTTTTTAATAAGTAATTTATTATTAAAATTAAATTGGGATAAATCTTATGGTAGAAATATAATAATTTGTTTTAAATTATTTTATCCTTAAAAAAGGTTTTTATCATTGAATTTAAAAATACTTTAAGAAATTTAAAAAAATCTTAAACCTTAGCTTCTAAAGTATTTAAATTTTATTAATAACAATTTTAATTTATTAAAAAAATTAAAAGAAAATATTATTTATAATATTAAAGTTTAAATAGCTTAATTTAATCATATTAATTAGGATATTAATAATCTAAGAGGATATAATATTAAAGATGATAATAATAATAAAGATAATAATATTAACCTAAATTTATAAGAAATAAAAGAACTTTTTACTTTTAATATTAATATTAATAAATGTATATAAAAGATTTTATATAAAGGCATACCTATTTTTAAGTATATTATTTATTATTTAATAGAAACCTTTTAAATTAAAGATATTTTAAAGGTAAATAATTTTCTTATAGACCTAAAATTAGATTTTTATTATAAGATAAAATAAAGTTTTAATATTATACCACTTAAATCTAATATTATGAATAAATAAATTTATATTAATATTTTAAAATATATTATAACTTGGAAAATAAATTTGGAAAAACTTAATTAAAATAAATCACACTAAATAATAGGTAAATTAAATAATACTTTATTAATATATAAAAGTGGTATTAATATTTTAACTCTTAACTATAATAATAAAGATATGATTAAACTAAATAAAAATCTTATTTTAAATTAAGGTTTATTAAAAAAATTCTATATACTAACCTTAAATTTATATTTAATAATATTATCTATTTATTACTATTTAGGTAAAACTTAAGTAGAAGTAAGTTTAATTTTTTTAAAATATAAATAATTTAATAAGAAATAATTTATCTTCTTAAATATTATACTTTATTATTTAAATAAAATTAACTTAGTTAAGGTTAATAAATTAAGTAATTTATATGTGAAGAATGGTTAATTACTTTATTATCTTAGTGGTAAAGGAAATATTAAAAAAAACATTATTATTAAAATATTTATTTAAATATTAAAAAGTAAAGATATATAAAAGAAAATTTAAGTTATAATTATCTTAAATAATATTGGTATTAATATAGATGGTATAATTATCCATTTTGTAATTAATTTATATTAAATTATTAAAGATAAAATATCACATAAAAAAAATTAATTTAATGGAATATAAATATTTTAATTATTAATAAATATAATATAATGTTTAAGAAAAATTTTTATAATATATATAAAAGGTTGAAAAAAACTTAAAGCTACTATAATAAAAATTTTAGGGGTATTTTAATAATTATCCTATATAATAACTTTTATTAATTTAAACCGGTATAGGGCTTATTACTTCTTTATCTAAGGTTATATATAAGTAAGAAAATCTTCTAAAAGATAAAATCTTTATTTAATATAAAGAGGGATATATATTATCTTAAATATAAGCTTTTTAAAAAGTTTATTAATATTATTATTTTTAATGAATAGATAAGAATATTTAATTTAATATATAATGGGATATTATAATGTTTAAGGAATAATATCTAAATATTTAATAATATATATATATTAAATTTTAAAACTATATATATAGAATATATTATTTTAAATAAGAATATAAAAATTATTATATTATTAAATTTAATATAATATGTAATAAACTTATAAATAATAATAGTTTTTAATAAAAAGTAAAAGTAAAATATATATATATTTCTAGTAAAATATATATTTAAAGGAATAGATAAAATTATTATTTTAATTAAAGTATATAAAATAATAGATAATTTTACTTTAAAAGTTCTTACTTATTTAATGTTTACTTAAGATATATTATTAATTATTATAAAAAATAATTATTAGGTATTAAAAATAATAAATGGTATAAAATATATTATTAAAAATTTTATTCTATATTTAAACTTTATAATATATATTTTTATACCTTAAATGTTTTTAATTATAAAATTGTTTAAGTATATTTTAATTTTTTTAAAAATAACTAATAATATTAAATTTAATAAATTTAATTGTAAGATCCTCTTACTTTTTCTAAAGAAAATAAGTTTAATAATAGCTTTATATTTTTTTAATAAATTTAGGTATATATTTATTTTTATTTTTGTTATTATAAAATATAAAGTATAGGGGTAAATATTAAAGAAATTATTTCTTAATTTAATTTCTAAATTAGCCTTAAAAAAGGAAGCTAACTTTATTACAATATATATATAATTATTTAAAATAATTAACTTTAATGGCTTATACTTATTATTATTTATTAATCCATTTTATTAAATTAACTTATATTTATTAAGAAAAATAAAATAAGGCATTAATAAATTCCTTTATTTAAATAATAAAACCATTATAAAATATAAAATATAAAAAAAGGAATAAAATTAAATTATTTATTAAAGAATGTTATATAAAAAATATAAAAATAAATGTTAATGTAATAATATAATTTTAAAAATATATTATATAATCTTTATAATAAAAGTTAAATATTCATTTTTAAGCTTATATAAATATTATTTTAAAAGATTAAATTATTAATTTATTCTTTAAAAATATAAACTTCCTTAAAATGTTTATAACCTAGGGTTTAATAAATAATATAAATTAACATTACTTGTTTTAATTTAAAGAAATTTACCATTTCCTAATTAATAATATTAATAATTTTCTTATTATTAATAATAATATTATTAATATTTAAATTATTATGTATAAATAATAAATTTAACCTATTTTATAAAGTTTTAATAATTATAAAGAAGATATTATATTTAATTTAAGTAATAGCTTAATTTTTAATTAAATTTAAATTAGGCTTAATATAATTTAAAATTTTTAATTTTAAACTATTAGTTAATGGGAATTTGGCTTACCTTTAAAGAAAATCTTTAATTTATTTTTTAAAAAAAACTTTCTTAATAAGGGTTAAGTAAGGTTAAACTATTTTAAAAGTAATATTAAGGATATAAATTTTAATAAAAATATTGTAATTATTAATTTAAAAGTTATAACCTTTATTAATTAATACTTAAAATATTATAATTATATTTACCTTTTTATAAAAAATATAATAAAAACTTTAATATTTATATTTCATAAATAATACCTAATTAAGTTAATAGTTTTAATCTTATAAGCATTTATGTAATTATAATCCTTAATTAAAAAATCTTTGCTCAAATAGTTTAACTTAATAATTATATCATTTATTATAAAAATATCCCTAAAGCCTTTAAATATATATAAATAATTTATTAGAATATAATATTTTAATAACATAAACCTTTAATAATGGATAATTATAAGGTTAATTAGTAAATCTAATAAAAAGGATAGTATAAAATTATTAAAATGTTATTAATATTTACTAAAGAAAAGAAAATTAATATAAAGATTTATTATTAGGATTTTTATAAAATTAATCTTATAAAAATTTATTTTAATTATACAGTTTATAAGACATAATTGTTTAATAAATAATTGTAAAAAAGTAATAAAAAGTTAAATAATGTTTAAGTTTAGTAAATTTATTAATTTAATATAAAATTAAGGGAATAGGAAAATGTATAATTTCCCATACCACTTTCCTTATAACTTATTTTATATATATTTTAAAATTAAAGATTATAAATATAATTAATATAATTTATAAAAATGAAATAAATATTTAATATTATTATTATAAATATCATTAATATAATTTAATATAATAAGATATTAATTTTAAATTTTAATCAAAGCTTTTAATTATATAAGTTTATGTTATAATTTATATATAGGAAGCTTTTTTTAAAATTAAACCTAATTCCTATTTAATTTTTTTTTAATTCCCTTATATTTTATTTTTTAATTTTTTAATATAAGTATTTACTTTTATATGTAATACTTTTAATCTTTTTTAAGTTAATCATTTTTTAAATTAATATTTTTAATTAATTTATATTTTACTTATATTTAAGTTATTATATTTAAGCATTACTTTATTTATATAAAATAAATAAAGAAAATTAATAAAGTTTATATTTACTTAAGATTATTATTTAAAATTAAAATTATTATTAAAAAGGTTTTTAATATTAATTTAAATATTATTAATATTTATTTCTTTACTTATAACCTTATTACTTAAGTATAAAAGATTTAATATATTTTAAATATATTTAAGGAATATTTATTAGCTTATTTAAGCTATTATTACTAACTTTTAATTATTTTTTATATTTAAAATATAATATATATTATGTTTTATATTATATATAAATATTTATTAATAGTATAATTAAAATAATGTTTAAGAAGAAAAAAAATATTTATAATAGTTTATATAAATATTAAACGTTAAAATTTTAAAGTTATAATAATATTTTATTTTATTATTTTCTTTTAATTTTTAAAATAATATAAAAAAATTATATGTTTTAATTAATTTTATAATATAATTAATAATATTATAATAAATATATTAAGCTATAATTTAATATATTATATTTATTTAATTAATATAAGTATATTTAAAATATTAAAATTATTTAAGTAATAAATAACCTTTAAAATTATTTAATATATATTAACTAATTATATAAAATAAAAATAGGAAATAAATTATATATTTTATTTACTATTTTATATAAACTAAGTTAATAAGTATAAAATTATTACTTAAGCTATAACCCTTGCCATAACTCCTATTATATAGCTATATCTTAAAATTTTCAAAGTAATTAACACCTAAGATTCCCGTAATAGGAAATTCTTAATAAGCTTCTTTAATTTGACATAATAGCCCTTGTAAAACTCAGGTATTCTTATGCCTCCGAACGGCGGCCTTATGTATTTAACATTTGTAAGTTTAACATTTCCGTACATGGTTGAATTTTGATATAAACCAATGTCATAAGGAATCGTGACTACGGCTTCGTTGGCAAGAAGAACAATTGTGTCTAGGACCCACGTCAAACAGTTAAATTCCTTTCCCGTCCGGGACGAGGGGACGCCATCGGCCGGCACAGCCCGGGTCCTTTCAACCATTCTGTTTGGGTCTGAGATTATATCGCCGACACGGACGAGAGCGATTAACATCATCCGTTGGTCAGGATGGAAGTTCATTTCTTCACGCTTCCATGGCCCATTCAAGTTAGAAGCGTGTCGCAGGGTGGCATGGCACCTATTGTCGGTTGTTACAAGTGCCCAATGCTATTTACACGTTAGTGGCATCTGAGATTCAAATATCAAATACACCGCAGGTTCTGTCACGACTTACGTATTCGTCTTTGAATGGGCGCGCGTCTAGTGCTATATAAAGCGAATTGGACTTGAGTTCTCCGTTAAGAGGCATTTCGCAAGATGCCAGACAGGGACACGAAATAATGGTTAGACTTTAACGGACTATACATACCTAAGTAGTTAGGCAGGCATATTAAAACAGACGTCATATGTATTTAATTGTTGGTGTACGTATAAATTGACAAATTATGCCCCGGGACGCGGAGTCATGGACATATCCACATGGAGTGAGGGATTACATAAAAAAGAACCTATTTCGCCGCCCTTACATGAGTATCCTTTTCGTAAAACCTTCTACCCCAGCCCAATCTATGAAGCGTAATAGCATTAATACAAATTACAATGAATAGTTTTATATGGAACTTATATAGGTAAACGAGTAGACCAGCTAGGTTCACATAGCGCTTATACATCTACATCATGATTGAATGTATCCGAGTCTTTGAAAGTTACGGCGCAAACCAATAGTCTTCTCGGTATTGTCTCATAGCTTCCAAGGTTTCCTTAACACTAACCCTGCCAGCGAGCATAAATTCAGCTCTGAAGTTGAGTTGGATGTTTCGCAAATCGCGCACTGCTTGGGGGCGCTGTGGATGGTGGCGACCATAGAATGGAATTCGATTACTATTTCTGTCAAAGGTCCAGCGTGCGAGTCTCTGCATAAACCTCGAGAGCTTAGTATGACGCCATCCCGCAGATATCTCCCACGGGTCATGACGCATGCGTAGTCTTGCCTGAAGAATGTCGAACCGCGTATACGCGATACGAATCCTTACAAAAGCCTCCTGAAGAAAGGGCAGCAATAGGTAGATCACGTAGATGACAGAAATAGTCAACCTAATAAGCCATCCGAGAAGTGAAGACTCAATAGGTGACCATATGGGAGTTACGAGCCAATTTACAAAGTTGTAGATAAAGACTAAGGCGAAAAATGGTGTAGCGTAGGTTTCCGCTATAACTTGGAACGCAACAAGGCTCTGCTCGCCATGGAAGTTCAATGTGTAAGCGTGTCCGAGATCAAGAACGTCTAAGTAAGTGATCCCGACGATAATTGCGAAAATAGGCGGAAACCAGAAACAAGCAATAAGGAATTTAAGGACGAATACTACCAAACTACCTAGGTATGAAAAAAGCAACTTGATAATGGCTGAAAAGTCAGCTACGGAAAGGCTGATTTGTGGGAGTTTGGGAGCCGGTAATTTGAAATCGTTTACTTTAAACGCTAGTGGCCTAGAACGCGGCACTTCCACAGCTGGCAGCTTGAAAGTAGGCAGCTTGAAAGTGGGCAGCTTGAAGGTAGGTAGCTTGAAAGTAGGCAGCTTGAAGGTAGGTAGCTTGAAGCTTGGTAGTTTGAAGCTTGGTAGTTTGAAAGCTGGGAGTCTGAAGCGTGGCAGCTTGAACTTGGGCCAGCTAGAAGTTGGCAGGGTAAAAATAAGGGTTGGTAAGCTAAATGATGGAAACTTAAGGGTTAACGAGTCGGACAAGAGTGCATGGAAAAAGCCCCTGAGAATGTATCTATCGAATAACTCGACATTGTAAAAAACGAAATGAGCGCAAATAACGGATAGAATTATGTGGAATATCAAAGGCAGTGCCTCTGTTTGAATCGCCATTTTCGTGTATGGTAGCCTTCGAGCTAGGTGTTATTCTAGCTTATCATTGAGAAGAAGCTTTGCGTACCTGGTACTTTTATCATTCTCCTCAATCAAGATATTGAGTCCATAAATGCATTGTTGTTAAGGAAATAAAAGACCTTATCTCTTGAGCACCAAAGCCTGTTCTCGTTCAACCGAATCATCCCAAACGACTACTTTTTACCAGACCCAACAAGTACATAACATAACGCTTATGCATGTACAATGTATATACTCCCTATCGGGCCCCGTCGTCTCCGCTAGGAATGTGACGTATCCCGTGGACAAATGGCGCAAGGCCGAGGTCGGCTGCCTAGCCCGTGACTCCGTGCCCAGCCGGCCATACCACTTTTCTCTGCTTACTTGATGTCGTGGGATAAATAATAAACCAATACAGTTGTGCGCAATTACGTTGTATATATTGGTGGATTTTTGTAAATTTTTATTGGGCAAGTTACCTAGATGTTTGGGAGAATTAAAGGACCCTTGAAGTGGTTTTACCATGAATTCGGACTCTCCGCGATCCACGAGACTGGCCTCAATGCCTACCTCATTATTCTGGCGCGAACGTGCCGCATGTTTGCCTACGGAACGAATGCCCTGATTCTAGGTTCGTTCACATTTTGACTTTTACTTAGAGATATATTGATTAAGGAGTTCTGACAAATGTCGTAGCCATCTTTTTCTCTGCCTTAGGCATATCAGATCACCAGATCGGTCTTTTTATGACATTTACGCTTCTAGGAGATGTCATTCTCGGGACCTTCCTTACGCTCGTGGCGGACCGCGTTGGAAGACGAAGGGTCTTAATTGGGGGTTCTCTGCTGATGATATTGAGCGGCATCGTCTTCGCCATTTTTGAGAATTTCTGGATTTTGTTACTTGCTGCAATTGTCGGTGTGATTAGTGTGACCGGTGGGGACTTTGGTCCGTTCCGAAGTATAGAAGAGTAAGTTTTGACGTCCGTCAGGCAAACCATGGGGTTTGACGTTTCTGACAATCATGCAGGTCTATGTTGTCAGAAATTACCACTCCCTCGACAAGAGCAGACGTCTTATCGTGGTACGTCACCACTGCACTATTTGGATCATCACTGGGGAGTGAATTATCGGGGAGAATTCTCCGCTTCCTTCAGAGCAAAGATGGATGGTCGGAGGCTGATTCATACCATGCTCTTTTCTGGATATACGCTGTGATGGGCACCGTCAATCTTGGATTGGTCTTGTTATTGACGGATTCGTGTGAACTGCCACAATCTAGACGAAGTTACACACAGCTCCCACAAGACGAAAGTGTACGAGAGACAGAGATCAGCACTGAGAGCCCGGTGGAGCTCTCTGAAGCCGATACGGTGAATGGAAATCCTCGAAATTGGGTCATCCGAGGCCTGAAGTGGTTTTCAAATCGACTAGCTCAAATTTCGCCGTCAACTCGATCGATAATGTATAAGCTTTGGTTTTTATTGGCTGTCGACTCACTTGCCGACGGCATGGTGCCATATTCCTTGACGAACTACTACATGGACGAAAAGTTTCATCCTCCTAAGTCGACTCTTGGCGACATAACAGCTTTTAGTTATTTTCTTGGGGCCATTTCAGCATCGTTTGCTGGTCCTCTAGCACGGAAAATTGGCTTGATTAACACGATGGTGTTTACGCATACTCCATCTTCGACGGCCGTATTACTGTTCCCATTTCCTCCTTACCTTTGGCTCACGGCGGTGTTATTACTCATTCGTTCGGGTTTAAATAATATGGATCAGGCTCCACGGGCGGCTTTCATTGCAGCCGTGGTGAAACCCGAGGAGCGAACGGCGGTCATGGGCATTACGGCAGCAGTAAGGACATTAGCCGCTACGACGGGACCTACCGTCACCGGCATTCTGGCTGCAAGTCAACGGTTCTGGATAGCGTTCGTTGCAGCAGGCTGCTGTCGCTTAGCGTACGACTTTGGCCTTTATGCCATGTTTGTGAATATAAAACTTCACGAGCATGAAAACAAGCAGACCGACTTGCCCAATGAAGCCGATGCAAGGCGTATCCCCGATGAGGAAATGGAGCTGGAGAGCCTGGCTGATACCGATAGTGGCAGTGAAGACTTGCGCACTGAAAAATTGGAGCCCAGGGGTGTCAATCTGGAAGTATCTTTTGACAACCAGAGGCTTCGAAGCAGAAGTCCTCGAGGAAGAATTTCGGAAGTAGAGAACTGATACTTTCGAACGAGGAGTATTGCTTGGGCTTTATGGGGTCTATCATGGGGTTACCACTAACAACTTATCAATTGACCTTTCGCAACGAGATACTCCGATACAGCGTAACTGAAATGTGAAATTCATGAATTTGCTACCATCTATCGTTTTGAGAGAAATTTGGGTTAAAGGAATCGTATTTGATTAGGTGAGCATAAATAGGCTACTATATGCAAATTCTCTGTTTGATTAGAGCAAACATCGGATATAACGGTATATAGATCTATTCGTTCTAGAACCAATCGCCAATAGCGTCATTATCGCGGCATGATAGCGGCATGATTGTTCGTCCGATTTTACCTAGATTGAGGGAAACAGCCCGAAGCTGCCGCCTTTTTATTTACTTAGCATCCGATGCCTACCTTTAAAAGTCGACGCAAGGCTCGTAGAATTTCCAATCCATTCTATACTAGAATAGCAAGCATAAGTTGTATGCAACCATGTCGTCCACAGCTGCAGTTATCGGGAGCACTGGCCTCGTAGGTGCTCAAATATTGTCAACCCTCCTCGGCCTCGACGCCTTCAAGACAGTTTACACGGTCTCTCGCCGAGCACCCAAAGCAGAGTCGCCCAAATTAGCAGCAACCATTGAAGCCGACACCACGAAATGGGCTTCTAATCTTTCATCTATTACTCCCCCGCCCTCCGTGGTCTTCTCCGCTTTAGGAACGACGCGTGCTCAGGCCGGCGGCATCGCGAACCAGTGGAAAATTGACCACGACCGTAAGTTGTAATCAAATAGATCCCACGTACGATCGCGATTGAGCATAAACAGAACTGACCAGAATTTTCAATCTACTCAGTGAATGTCGAGCTCGCTAAAGCCGCGCACTCCGCCGGAGTTAAGGCCTTCGTTTTCATATCGTCAGCGGGCACCCGCGGCCTCCTTAGCAACTACGTACCCTACTCTCAGATGAAGGTCGGCGTCGAAGACTCAATCAAGAACCTCAACTTCGACCAGGCCATTATCCTACGGCCAGGCCTGATCCTCGGAAAACGCGAAGTCGAGCACCAGGGCGGGCCGCTGATGAACACACTCGTGCGAGGCCTCGGCAAGATAAGCCAGAGCGCACAGGACAAATTCGGTCAGGAAGCTGAAGTCATTGGACGTGCCGCAGTTCACGCATCCCTCCTAGCTGCCGAGGGCAAGGCGCCGAGCAAGTACTGGGTTCTAGAACAGGCAGATATCGTTAGGCTAGGGAGAGACGAGTGGAAGTCGTGAACGAGAAGACAGGCTTTTTGGAGCCGTTGGTGCCATAACTATATAAGAACTATAATTATTCCTTTTTTGGTACGCATGGCGTTTGGCGTGTTGGGTTATCATGCCTGGGAGGAGGATTAGGGTAGGGGGAAGGGAGGTCTAATAAATCACCTTTTACAAAGCTATGATACCAAACGACTCTACGCGCCACATCTACGCATCGGGCTAGATTTCAAACGAAGGGACAAGACTACCCTTGCCGCATCATGTTCCTGGGATATTAGCCTGCTATTGGGTAGTTTTTACGATGACAGAACGATATACCATCCCGACATCTACGACCAAAGGGTTAAGCCAAGCCTACAGCACTTTTTAATTCTACGGTACATAAGTCTTCTATGCCCTCAGTTAATACTTGGCATCCATAGGCTTGGGGTGTGAAGAGTTCGAATACTCCATTAGATTTTCTACTATCGCCTTAAGAAAGGTCATCCATAACAGACACCCCCTATTACCCTATGGTCACTGGCAACATCTCCGCAGATTTAGCCAAGCTCCTTTAGTCATGGTCATCTATGACACAAACGTTTACAATAAAAAAGTCAAATTGTTTATAACAAACTCTTTAAACCCCCAATAAGTTTCTTTTTGTGCCAGACTATACATCCTGTCTTCATCTACTACATTTATTATAACGTATCCTCTGCCCTCAACAAGCTTGACTTGAACAGTGCTTTTGGTCGCCAGGAATAATTGACAATGGTCTTGTTCACACAGGATATCCCTTGCAACCCCCATGCTGAAAAATATAAAATCAGCACAGATGTCTCCAACAAGAATTATTCCTCCTTCACCATCAATCACTCTCTCCTTCAGATACATTTTCATAGAAATCTATCGAAGGACTTTTGTGAGCTCTCTAAAACATTACACAGCCACTTATACCGAATTCACTAAGCCCTCAAACCAATTTTCGAGATGTCTTTTCCACTCTTCTACGCCGATCGCATCGCCAAGGCCGAGAGGGAACTCAGCCTCTACGTAGAGAAATTTGAGAAGATCTTGAAAATGTACAAAAAACATAAGCCGGCAGAGGAATTACACACTGAATTGGACGCATTCATAATACGGTACACTCGCGCCGTGTCGGAAATAATATCGCGAGAGTCGTTGCGTTCATTATTAAAGGAATTCTCGGATTCATCACAAAAGTTATGCGAAATGCTAGATTCACTGAAAGACGATTTGAATTCATGTAAGACTTACATGGAGCACCAACTAGCCGAAAAAAATATAGCATTGGAGCGAGAACAAGATGAGGCCGACAAGACAGAATGCAAGTGTCCCGATGTTCCTTGCAAGTGCCCGCCTCCCTGCCAGTGCGTAGACAGCACCGACGACTCGGATTTAGACACCGACAACGAGTACGAGTGTTCGGAAGAGGAGCTTGGAATAATACCTAGTATAATCTAATGATACTACGACCATGTGGCGGCCCTCGTGAGAGAATTCCTTTCTCTTGTCGTTGATTACTTCTATCAATATGGCCTCGAGATAGACACTACATATCCTACCTAAGCGTACTTACATTAAGCAGTGTATAAATACAATTTCTTCTCGGATAATGGTGTTTAACCAATGAACTACTTGTGCCGACGTGATCCTTGTGTTAGCCATAAAATTAACATTCCTAGTTCGATTTATTGTCGTGAGTGAAGTGGAGTCGAAACGTGTCGTGCGTTTAGAACATATAGAAGTTGTACGTACTCGTAGATAACCATAGTAGACTCGTCCCAGGCATGAGAGGCTTGAACGAGTAATTCTTTTAGAGAAAATGATGCTTTAGGTAGATAATATTTAGTATTCTAGTTTTTTAAACCTGAAAGAATCCTAGTTTTTTCCGACAACGGGACTTTAACCCCATAGTCCAACGCCTGGTAGTTATTCCCTCAAGCATCTATTATGTAACTAGGTATTAGCCATTGACCATCGTATTAGAAGTCTGGTATCTATATAGTAACTTAGGTGCTGCGGTTAGAACATAATGTTACTAACCAGTAACATTATACCATAAACCTATCAGCCCAGCTTACAGACATCTTCATGACCCTTCATCACGCTCCCCACACCTTTTCTCCTTATTTCCCCCGACCTTATCACTTAGACCATTAAACTCATCTCTTTCTATATAGGCACCACATCTTCAAAGCCTAGAACCCCCAGATAGTCATTTCTTCTTCCCCATAAACGCCTCCACGATCCTCTGGAACTGCGCCCGCCTAGGCGCCTCCGTGGCATCAAACCGTTCTTTGACGATGCCTACCGGTATCTCCTCGTCGCCCCTCGTCAGCCCTGCCCACGCCTCGTCTAGAAACTGCTCGACCGGGATGCCGATATTGCCCTGTCCGATCTTGACCAGCTCTTCCTGCTGCGAGTGCAGCTCCGTCTGCACTGCTGGCGGCAGGATCTCGATTACCTTAATGTGCTGGCTGCCCTCATCGTAGCTAAGCTGTGCTCGGATGGACCAGAGGAGGGAATGCAGGGCCGCTTTCGTGGCGCAGTAGTTGGCGCACCGAGGGAGAGGCACGAGGGCAAGGCCAGAAGATACGCCGATGAGGGCTGCGGGGTTGGGAGCGCGCGCTTGTAAGTGCGGCAGCAAGTGCGTAATCAGGTACAAGTAGGAAGTATAGTTTGTGTTAAGTTCCTGGATGGTCCGCGGCAGGTCGATTTCCTTGGGCCTGCTGAAGTCCAATGTGCGCTGGATGCCTGAGTTCAGGATCACGGCATCAATGTCTGGATAGGTTACTGTGATTCTGCGCATATAAGTTAGTGTATATGCGCTTGTTGCATAGGTGAATCGGCTTTTTGGGAGTTGCCCTTTACTCACTCCTTAGCCCATGTCTCAATCTTGTCAAGCTCGGTGATGTCGAATTGCGAAGCCGCAACCTTATCCGATCCATGTTTAGATACCAGAGCGTCAAGTCTCTCTTTACGACGACCGACTCCAATGACGAAGATACCATTTTCAATCATACGCTCCGCTAACGCCCAACCAATGCCAGCTGTGGCGCCAATGAGGAGCACATTCTTATAGGGGATTGACATTATCGCTTCACTTTCTATCTATCTAAAAGTATAATTCTTGGGATTAAAGAAAAATGAATGTTAGTTTTAATCTGCTGGGTATCGATGACGACGATGTAGTCTTCTCGATCACTACCCAGACCTAGTATGTACCTGGCAAAACTAGGTACCTATCCTCTACTTATCCCGGAGCAAATAATTCGCCTATAGCAGCACTAGTACGGCATAAGCCATAGAAATGAATAATTTGGCCGAATGGTATGGTACGCCATTAGTGCAAATCCGACAAAACAAAAATCAACCGACGAAAATTTATCCACTTGGCATATGCCTTATTATTATAGGGCTTTAAGCGTTATAATCTATTATAATTATAATAGCTTTTAATATATTTAAGCGTTAAATTTTTAATAACTTTTTAAAAAAGTTTTTAAAGTTAATTATATTATTTTTTATAAATAATAATATTTATTTATTTATATAAAATATATATAATTATATATTATAAAATTATATAATATTTTTTTTAATTATTATATTATTTTATATAAAAATTTAAAATTAAATTATTACTTAATAATTTTTTTAAATTTTTATATTTATTAATATATATATATAATAATAATATATTTAATTTTATTTAATTTTAATAAATATTTATAAAGTTATAATTATTTTTAATATTTTATTTTAAATTTTAATGTTTAAAATTTTACCCGTGTGTTTTATTTTTTTAAGCTTAATATAAGTTATATTATTTATAAGGTATTTTTTATTAATATAATTTTTTTAATTTTTTTAATTTTTTTAATGTTTTTATATATATTAAAATTTAAAAAAAAAGTAATTAAATTAAATAATAATAAAATAATATATAAGGTTAAAAAGTTATATATTATTATAATTATATTATTATTATTAAAGTTATTCGATAATTGTTAAAGTTATAATTGCTAGCTTATTAACTTTTAATTGGCTAAAATTTAATTACCCCACCTTCCTAAAAGGGTTTTGTCGGATTTGCACTAATTGAGCACCGTAGAATGGAGCTGTAGCAGATTCATAAATTGTAATATCCACGATCTAAGGGTTCACATCTCGGCAGCTTTCATTTAACGATGATTGGACGATCAATAACGTAGTTCTTAGAGAGTCGTTTCGCCGAGCCCTTCTCCTCACGTAAACCCGGATCGACCTAATTCGGTAATCACAACCTAAATCGATCATTTTGAAGAGTTCGAAGCTTAGGAGGTGTAGCAGGAGCGTGGGACGAGCTATACTGGAGGGAATCCCTAACGGGCGGTTATAGAAAAAAAAGTCGAATCGTTCGCTTACGTAAATTATTTCTAATAAATGCCCCGCTACATACAACTAGCCACACCTGCCACGTGACCGCCTTCTTTATTAGGTAACCCGATTACAAATCCTTCACCTTCATGGATGGGAAGGCACTCATAGTTCATAGTAGTACCTCATATAAGGATGTTGGATAATCAAAAATATAAATATGATTGCCTTCGGCGGGTTGATACCTAAAGTATAGCGCAAATATCTAGGTACCTACCTATTTAATCTCTATTTATGATACTTCCCAAAGCCAGTATCTCCATCGGTCATCTTGAAGAATTGATCTTACTCTGGCCTCGAGCCATTCGGTGTTACCCCAGAACCCCCACGAGGCTTGGAACCTAAGCCAGTCCACAAGTGCAGTCTCCCAATGGCGAACGAAGTCATTCCAACCATACTTTTGACTACGTCCCTGACGGTCTTTGAAGTCGCTAAGTAGCCTCGAATAGTAATACTTGAGGAGTTTTCTTTCGCCTTTTCCCATCGACAGCTCGTTTGGAACGTCGTCTTCGTTGTCTATAAGTAAATGCAATGGTACTGAGCATGTAAACAGTTTGGCGAGGTCGCAGACGCCAAGCCCAAGACCAACGTATTGGAAATCAAAGAATGCAACTTTGTCACCGGACTTGGTAGTAAACAAGTTCTCTGATTTTACATCGCCGTGAATGAGAGTTTCGTAATCCCGGCCACAGGGAGTTAAGAAGTCAGCCACCAGCTCGGAGATCGACTGTCCTCTGGGAGTTACTGCTGAGCAGAGTACCACAGACCACTCTGAATCCTCGTCTTCGACAAGGGAATCATATTCCTTTCGACGAGTAGCAAGGTATGTGTAACCTCCATTAAGCCAAAACTTCGTCCCTGAGTTATTCCCTTCCCGTCTTCTTTTAGCTTCTTCAAGAGGTGGTAGTAGGAGTTCTTGGAGATTCTCCGGTACTAGTTTTCGAGATGTTCTGTGAAAACTAGATAGCCAGTCTAATGCAGCATACACTTGTTTCTCATTGAGCTCCGACCTCTTCTCCCCAGCAATTGGAAAATCGGGTCTTAGATCGGTCATTACTATGGTAAATGAGTCAGTGCCTAATTTATTTTCGCAAAAGTTAAGGCATTCTAGTCAAATCCCCTGTTTTTGAGCCTGCGAATCGACCTGACTAGGTACTTATGTAGGGTTCTTAAGAAAATTTAGGAAGTTAGAATAAAAGAACAAGCTTCTGTTAATAGAACATACTTGTCGCGGTCACGCCTTTCAGCTTCTCAGCCCCGGGTTTGCCGAGCGATTCTCGTGTAGTAGCAATGCAGCGAGCCACAGCAGTTTCATCGCCCAACAACGGGGCCACTGAGCTGTAGAAATATTGTTCGACTTCGTAGCTCATCAACTTTCGCAGATGGCCCTCATCTTCAGAATCGAGACGCGTCGGTGGTGGCGCGATGAACTTCAGTATTAGCGGATACAATCCAGCACTTTCTCTAGTGTGATCGACATTATTGCCTTTGGCTCGCGCCTTAAGCTCGTAAATGTAACCGTATCCTGCCCATAAGGTTTGTATCCTCCTGCACGAGACTATCTCGAGGGAGTGCCAGGATAGCATAATTGCAGCCACCCGTTCGGGCTCGATGGTATTGGTAGGAGCATGACTCATAACTGGGAGTTTGAATTGTAACCTTGTCCTATTCCTGGAATCTAAAGATATAGGAGAATGATGACCGTCCTGCTCTGTCAGCTTGAAATGAGTAGGTTAGGATACAGCACTGTTGGTGGATCAGACAAATCTACGAGACCCATAACACTACCCCTGCTTTCCACCGGTCCGTTACCAATAACTGCCAGCTGTCAATTAGGTGCATAACCCCTTCTCACAACTTCTTCGACTTTTCTACTGTAAGATGAAGGGAAGAAATGTATTGTCCCGCAGAGAGCAGGATACTATCTGGTTACGGACGTGGTATACATGAAAGATGACTTTTTGTCTACCAAGTCTCATGTAACACCAATAGGTGAAACATCTGACACCTACCTCTCAGACAATATGAACATGCTTTAGGGATATATACTAAACGCTGGCTATGTATAGGTAGCTTAGTTGTTTGGGAGCGGGTTGCAGTAAATCTTTATCCTCAAAGAAATACATGAACAAGGACCGGACCCGGCCAAAGTCAGGAGACTAAATTATGATAGTAGTAAATTGAGAAACCTGTCGTTTTTGGTATTAATCTAGATGATAGCTATTTTCACTCTTGTTGAGCTTTTTAATAGGTCAATCCTATAAGATTCCATTAGAATGTGGGATACCCTCATGATCCCTATGCGTTGATAAATAGAGGCGTCTCTCATGGCCATTGACGTCTTTATTAGGACGAGACCTACCTCCGAGGAAAGCATAAAAAGGTAAACCGGCCCATGCAAAATCTTAGGGTCGTTGTTTAAAGCAAAATCAGCAAAAATTGGTAACCGTAATGATGGTACCAAGCCATTATCCTGGGTCAAGTTGCCTATTATAACTTCGAAGCTGGGTGGCGTTGACAGGTCGTCGAAAGTCGTGATGACTTTAGACACCCATGCTGGTCGCAATAGTCCCTCAACAACCAGAATAGCCGATAAGACGACGCCGTATGGGTTCTTACCTTCTGTCCTGACCTCAACAGACACAATGTTGGGGGTGGCAGTATCTTGGGCAGGCATAGCGGTTGGCGTGTATATACCGCTACGGATCACATCCTCTCCAAAACGCCTTAAGACAGAGACAGGTGTCATTTCTGCTTCTGTCCAGAAGGACACACCTGTGTTGACAGAAACCCAAGACCAAGAGGGACCTCTATACTTTGGAGGCCGTCGATGTCCCGGGTCGAGCTTATCAACTCGCCAGGTCAGATCACGCAACAGCGACTTATCCCATAATCCGGCGAGGTACTTGCCAAGAAATGGGGCCATCCGCTCTGCTAAACCAGAGAGCGCCGGCAAGCGATCTCCATCCTTTGTCAACGCTAGCGGCGAGTATTGCTCCACAATGTGATGCCATTGATCGACGGCTAGATCAAGGCGTGACTTGGGTGCAAGCTCAAAAAGCTCTTTGAGCGGAGAATAGCCCAGATTGGCGACGAAGCGCGCTTCGTCAATTTTAATAGGGTCTGAGTCGCTCCCCCTTATGTAACGTGTATGCCATTGGTCAAAGCGCTCTTGTGCGTTCTCGTATTCATTCTCTACAAGTTCACTTTCCGACTTCAGCCTTGTGGCTAAGGCAAATTGCATCTTCAAATTCTGGCTTTCAGGCAGGCTTCCACACTCGCAGCAAGTTTGTTCTCCGCACTCCCAAACAAGCTCCTGATTGCAAAAGTGCAGGATTCTAGGAGCCAACACGCGCTCCTGGAAAACCCATCCTCTCGAGAGTAAGGGATTATTCCGTCTTGACAGGTTGGTTGGAGGTGCGCTCCAGTGAGAGAGTTGACGGCGAATTAGGATCTGGTAAACCTCGCCTGTCGCGCTTACGGCTTCGAAGGAGCGCTCTGCGTCTGTCATCGGTTGTTTCGGGAAGCACCCACTAGTGCTGCAGTCGGACGAAGTGGCTGCTAGTGAGATATATGAGTTCTGATAGATGTCGGCCATTCTTGCGGACTCAATCTGCCAGTCGTTCTTATCGTCTTGGAGAATACAGAGCGCGTCAATCCACAGGTAGAATATCCCAAGCTCCAAGCAGTAGCGAATGGCGTCTTGAAATGTCTGTGGAAGCTTAATCCATGATATTCCTTGCATCATGTTGCTTAAGTTATCGGTCATTGTTGTACAAGATAACTGTGAGCCCCAGCAGTGACTTAAAACAGCATATCTGCCGGATTCGTTGGGTTTTTCGACGAGCTTGACTGGAATTTCTCCCTCATGAGATCTCTCAAAGGCAAGTATCCTCGCCGGGAGGGGTTTATTCAATCCATTAGAGCATACATGATGTTTGAAACAATGGTCCAATCTGGACTTGACCCATCGTGTTCCCGCCTCTGACAATGGGTGGCCATTAATGCGAGTTCTTGGCTTGATGGATTTCCACGGCATTGAATCGGAATCTGGTCTGTTAGGAAAAAAAAGACTAAATAAACAAGTTATTAAAGGTGAAACACTCACAATTGTCGGCCAAGCAAAAGATTTCGAGCATAAGCCTCGGCCGTCCATCACAAAAGTAAATCTCTAGGATGAGGGTATCGGCTCCCGTGGGGTATCCATAGCCGTAGACTTTTGACGCGTCTTTGGCGAAAGACCATGTATCATCCTGCATGAGGAAAATTCCCTTCAGGAGAATGTCGCATGATGAGCACTTGTTGATGAGAGCTGATTTCTGGAGCTCATCTGGTGTGAATTCCAGAGAAAGTCGAGCTGAGTCTTCGGCATTGATAACGAGAGTGTGACAAAGCTCGCATGTCGACATTCTTACAGGGGGACAAAAGGCTATGACTTGATGGCATCGAAGCATTGAAGTTCGGTTCAGTCTCAGAGCGACTTAGTCTGGATAGAGACCTTACTTATTAGTAGGGATTCAGTGCTCTCCGTAGTGAGGTATAGACTGCACATTTTCCCATGTCGTCCCTGGAGATCTCGGATGGTTGGCCCCCTTTGGGTACATAGGGGGTTGGGTGCGATGTCTTAGGTACCTGCTAGCCCCGCACCCCGCACTCTGCTGTTGAGGTACATTAGCGCGCCGAGGTGGCAGCTGGATACGGTCTTAGAGATCGTTGCCAAATTTCAACATCCTTTTAGCTGAACATTGTCACTTAAACATGTTTTGACCCATTGCATTTTGAGTATATAATGATATTGAAAAATTAAGATCCAATCAAATCCTAAGATTATGTTAGGGTATAAGATTATATTAGGGTATTAATGCTATTAAAATTTCAAGATCAAATCAAATCTCAAGATCATGTTAGGGTATAAGATCATGTCAGGGTATAAGATCATATTAGGATATAGGCACATATATACGCACATATATGCAAAAATATCTCTCGCATATACGTATATGCAGTATAATATAATACAAAATGCATATAGGCAAAACATAATTTTTTTTATTTGAATTACTTGAAAATCAACACTTCGAAGAAATTCAACAACAACAACAACACTTATCACGATTCGAATCAAGGACCTTAGGTTATGGGATTACAGCTACGGCTACGGATCTACTGGCTTATTAACTACGCCACTACGAGATTACTGAAGCTGTCGCCGTTGTTTCAGTATATAAGGAGCTGTACGGGGAGGTGCAGGTGTAATTACAGACAGCTGCAATCAAATACAGGTGCAATCAAACGGCTCAAACGGGCACCTAAGGTATTCAAATTACCGGTAGCCGATAGCTAAGGTATTAGCCATTAGCCATTAGCTACCTATTTAATAGCTGATAGCTGATCGATCGTTGAAATCATTTCAAAGCCACAATCGTTGTGGGATCGTATTAGATTAAAGAGCCATTCCAAGAAGATATTGTCTTAAAAGGTAATATCATTTCCCATATGCAATAATCCCAAGGATCTTATCACCTTTTGGTAATAATCTCGAGACGATATTAAATTTTTGAGATAGTCTTATGCAAATACAAGGTCTCCAGGACTATGTCGGGGCGCCATACAGGCGCGCTAATGTACCTAACATGACATCCAATCCCCTGAAATGTTTCAAACGATACGTGTTGAGATGCCTAGGTATACTACATACCTATCTATAGGTACCTTAAGTTATACCATGAAAATCTCAAACGCCATCCTAATACTCATGTAAAGTCATAAATTCACGTTCAAGACTAATTAATAGTATTGATTCTCGACGTTGTCAAGTAAAGATGATAAGTAATGTACGCCGTCGCATAGTACGTGCCCCTCTTACAGCTGAGCAAGGGTAGACCCTAGCACAGTCACGGAGGTATATGTCGCCTAAAAAAGGTACGGGCTCCCAGGTAAAGAAGGCTCTTTTTTATTATTAGTTCCTTATATAAGACAAGAGAGTCAAATGGCATACGATACGGCTCGAAACCGATAGTCGTAATATGAGACGTTTTGGTCGATTACCTGGTATGTTACGCCCTTAACCCCCCCGGCTATCAAGGCAATGTATTATCCCATATACTGCTGACGCCAGCCCTGCCTTCCCATCCCGCTCTCCGCCCACTGCCACTAATGATACTGTAACCAATGCGCTTCTCCTCTCCTTTCCTCAGGAGAAATCCATTGTTATCGAAAGCAACAATGATATCATCGGCGTCGTCTTCATTTAGGCTCACCCAAGTCCAGATGCTAGTTCCCTTCTCGGCGCGGACCACGAACTCATCGGAGCCATTGTCGTATCCAATGGTCAGTCCAGGGTCTACCAGGGTCGCTGAAGCCAACGGAGTAGGCGTGAACCAATTGGTGTGCGTGTAAGTTTTAGTGGTCTCAGCGTTTGGTGGCGTTCCCGACGCCGTCAGATTCGCTACAAACAGCGCATCGCTAGCATTCAAGCCCAGGCCCGATGTCAGCTCGGTGACATTAAAGGTCGCCAATAGCGTGGTGTTCAGGGCACCGACAGTAAACTCCACATCGTCACCGATATTCTTCACGCTCCCGTCCCAACCAACCCATCCAAGGCTCGCTCTACCCTTCACCTCGTCCCATAGATCGCTCACCGCGTACACCTCCAAAATACCCGTCGACGCGTTCCACTGCGGCGCGACGATGACAGATTGATAGATATCCCTAGCGACACTATGCAACACCTTCCATCTCCCATCGTACTCGATCCCCGCCCAAGTCGGCGCCTGCCAGATATCCTCGAGCTGCCAGTACAAGCTCCCGAGTTGGTGCTCGGGCCTCCCGGAGCCGGCGCGGTAGAACTGGATCTGGCTCTTGTAGAAGTCGGCTTGGAAGATCTGCGTCGTGTGGATCCAGGCCGAAAAGTTCGCCAGAGGTTCTGTTTTTGAAGGCACTGGATAGTACATCTGCGCCGCGATAGTCATCTCGCCCATGCCCAGGCTCGAATTTCGAAAGTTATCTGTCTCGAGCCCGAAGGCAGGGTAGTGATGGTTTCGAAGCATGATGGTGGAGCTGTTGAAGCTTAGGTCCTCGGGCGCTACGGCTTGTTTCCAGGAGTTGATGCTTGGCATGCTGTGGAAGCCGAATTCGTTTGAGAATCGTCCTATCGGATAGGTAGATAGATCGAATGCAGTCCTCGCGTCGTAATTATAGTAATCTGTATTCCCGTAGATAGAACCGGGTGTGGCATTGTTGTACCTCTCAATCATCGGGATCGGGTTGCTGAAGTTGAGGGACAAATACCCCTTTGACGTGCTGCTTGGTGTGTATGAGATGCTGCGGGTGTTGCCGTAAACAGTCGGCAGAAGCGTATCGAGGAATAGAGTCTCATACTTATGTAAGTAGTGATCGTACATGTCGGGATAGAATAGCTGGACTATAAGAAGCATCGCGGACTCCAGTTCGTTGCCACCCGCCCACAGGGCAAGCGATGGGTGGTGATTAACCCGGCGCACCTGATACACGGCTTCCTGGCGGGTGTTTTCCAGGAATTCTGGGTCGATTGGATAAAACGCATCGCCAAACTGGAACTCTGACCAAAGTAGAATTCCCAACTCATCTGCGATATCATACATGAAGTCAGGAGAATATGCGCCAGATGACCAGACGCGGAGCATGTTCTGGTTTCCTGCGATTACTGAATTAAAGAGCTGCCGGATCCTCGCCGGGGTCACTCGAGGCCAGAAGGCGTCTGGAGGGATGAAATTGCTGCCTTTGGCGTAGAAAGGTTGGCCATTTATCTCGAAATGCCAGTGGTTACCCGGAGCCACTCCCCTGGATACTTCCTCGTCGGAGACAACACCCATGTTCAAGACAATCGTTCGAAACCCGGTCCGCTTGGTTACCAAAGATATAGTCTCGCCCGATTCAGAGACTATTTCGATGGTAATGTTGTAGAGGTCTTGAGGTCCTAATCCGTTTGGCCACCACAGCTTGTAGTCCTCCGCATTCAGCACAGCAGACCCAGTAATAACGTCTCCATGATTCGTTATGTTCACTAAATCTCCACTTCCAGCTTCCTCTCCAGTTGCGGCGTCAATAACCCTAAAGTTCATATTTGTGCCTTCTGGCACGACGCCGATCACATCGATGCTGGCATTCAGGACCCAATTGGAAGTCTGATCAGGTGGGAGGTTGTTCAATTGGCCCTCGCGATATAGGTCCAGCACCGAGTTGCGAACATATACCTCATCTTCTCCGAGCTGTACAACCCATGATTTCTGCCAGATGCCAGCTGGAGCGAACGCAGGACCCCAGTCCCAGCCAAAGTCAGACTGCTCCTTTCGCATGAATTGACGGTTTGGGAATTCAAACGAGATCTCTGTTAAGTATGGCCAAACCTCTTGTCCAGGTTGGTTCTTGATGCCGTCAACGATCTTGGGGGCACTGCCAAACTCGACTTGGAGCTCCGGCAAGCTGGAATCACAGCTAGACAAGATATCCGTGATGTCGAAGAAGTATTGACGGAACTGGTTATTCGTGCTCGCCACAGGCTGCGAGCAGAACCGAATATCAGCGAAAGTATCGAGGCCATTGAATAGCAAAAACGTGTTAGTATTTCCTTCTCTTGACAAGCCTGAAATCTGCCCGGTGTAAGTCCAATTGGACAAGGGAACCCATCGTAGGTTAAAGTCGTTTAGTCCATAGTAGGGATCTTCTATAACCTGTGATGCAAGTAGGTCGAGGTGAACATGAGAAGGTACTTTCCCCGGAACTGATATGTTTCTGTCGCCATTCTCCAGCGTCCAAGGTGTGTTGGACAGGTCGACGACGTTCACAGCACCAACGGTGGAAGTCGCCAAGGAGGCAAGGAGGGCCGAGTAATACATGTCGCTTTGGTGTCGTCACCGAAACAAACTAAACGAGCACGGCCACCTGGAGAGACGAGATGCGCTGTAACCCCTCACAGGATTCGATTGGGGTTTCACTGATTCTTATGTTGCAGTCGTCCATGGTTATGACGACTCCGCACTTGGGACGAACAACACAGAGAATCATTTGCACTGCACCTTCTTCGCATTGCGGTATGCTTTACGGCCCCGACGGCAAATGTATCATTACCGGCAGGTATAACCTCGACGACTGCGCCATCGATACTGTGCGTCGAGATTTCCGGCATCGCGGCCATATTGCGCAACGTCAACTCGTGTTCTACTCCTTACATATACCTAGGTACCTATACAGAAGCTCCAATCACATCTCGTACATATTCGCGTAAATATAAAAAATCGTACGCGATGGTAGTTAATACCATTGACGAAACTCATGTGGAAATCTTCCGAATAGATCTCCACTTCAGCTCTCCTTTATCATTGCCTCTCTATTTACAACGTGCTACCTCATCAATATGATTGGAAAGATGAAAGGATATAAGCAAGGATACTGTTCGACCCCTCTTAGCGATCCAGCGCTATAGAGAGAGATCTCACTTTTGCTACTCTTCTCGGAAGCACCCCGGGAATTCCGGGGTCGGCGTATTGTGGCTGTGAGGTAGCAGTACCACATTTGCATATGAGGTAGCAGGCAATTGATATCACAGTGCTTCGGGACTGTATAGGAATCCTTCCGAATAGATCTTGATTCTATCGGAGGCCGAGGCCCCCTGTGTTACATGGTTTCGCGTGATGGGTTCCTATCACCACAGTGCCTTCAGCACCGTTTAGAAACCTTACGAATAGCTTCACGTCTTGGCATTGCCAAGCAATATTTACCACGGCTCTCGTATTATGGATCAATGCAGATAAGCACACTGGTGAAAATTAGTATGTACACTCAGGAGTTTGGCATTTAATGATGTGTTATACGCGAGGCCATAACTCGTAGTTCGCACAGCCAACAGCGCCAACTGAAATGACATCGTCTTATAGTTCAGGATTTCCAATATAATTTCGCCTAGCTTTATGAATCTTCAAAGCCCTTCAAGCATGCAACGATTCTATAGCATCCTGTCCAGGTCAGAAAGAAGATGGATCATCCCTGGCATCGATATCGAGAGCAGCTTACCAGGATTAAAACTTCGTCACTGGGGGGACATGTTGCTTACCTAAATTTATACTTTCGCGTCGAAAAGATTAAGACCCGAAATTGTAAATCAAAATAAACACGGGATCAAGGTGCTTGTCAAATATAAACTAAGAAATAAGCTTAAAGACACGGACATCTGTCAAAACGTTCAAAAACGAGTCATTTGGCAAGTTAAGTGGATTATGAGGCTACAACTCTGACAGAACTTAAACAAAATATAGTCCAAAAACAATCCAAACTCCTATAATCTCCAGACTCCGAACTTCAGAAATCCCAAAAAATCATCCCTGACGCCTATCCAAAATGCTCCTCGAATATGCATTCGCCAGCAATTTATGCTGAATACAGGGAAACCTCCCATGAGGGCAAAACCTGTAAACTATTCTCGAATATATCCTTACTCAATCCTTAGCTTGCATCCTGGCAAAGCTTGCTGTATTCTAATTCTTAAATTCGGCTTCGAAATGCTGATTCTCAATGGTGACTCAATTTCCCGTAGATTGTACTTCTGGTGACGTCGAGTTGATTGGAGGTTCCGGTTTGTCCGTTTTAAGCGTATATTCGACTAGGCCGGATTGACTTCCGATTTGGATCGTGGGATAATCTCGAAGTGGATTTTTGTTTGGGGGGCCCAGAAGGTGGAATTGGGAAGTTCAAGTTCCTTGTGTAATAAAGTGGACATCACCATGACTGACGAAACTTTGGTGTTGTGATAAAACTATAATGTTCGGACTCAGGCCTTGACGGCTTGGGATTTGGATGGTCGCAAGGTGACAAACCGTGCGGGATTCTGAGGATGACTTCGCTGCATCGGTTGTGGTGATGGTGATCGAGGCTGGCTGTAAGTGGATCTCGCCACGGAAGCCCAAGTCATTGCTGGTTTAGACGGTTCCGGAGTAGCAGGTTTCGAATCGGAGGCTAAGCTGGATGCTGGTGCTTGTATAGAGACCGGTCCCTTGTTGGTTGGAAGTCTTTTACCTAACATTCGGAGAACGTTGTCATTTTTCCAGCGGAAGGCAAAACCCCGATGTCTCTTCATGTCCCATAAGAGGCTTTTCAAACTCATTTCGTCCATCCGCAGTCTTACTTTGGTCTTGTCGAATTCGCTTAGTACTGAGGATGGGACCACATATGAAACGGGAGTGTAGACCCAGGAAGTCTTGAATTTGGGAAAACTTTGTCCATCAACTAATTCGAGATAATCTTTTCTGCTGATTGGTTTTTCCGAGCCATTGAAAGCCCGAAAGTCTCTTTGAGACTTTTTCCTGTGAATATGCTGTTTCCACGGGGGAACAAAGCCATTTTCCTCGCTGGAACAGTATGCTGAGACGGTGGTGATGAGGAAGTGTTTATAGTCTTTCGAGTGCTCTAGGATGATAACTGGGTGCCTGGTCGCGCCTTGGTGGAGGTAACCGGATTTGATCAAGGCGTCGTAGTCAGCTTGATTGAAATCGTCGGTGCCCTTGAGGAAGGCAATGTCCCCATTTTGCCAGTCAGCCTCCCGGTCATGCTGACCGTCGTCGGGAGACTCAGTGTATATTGTGTGTTGAGCCATATTTGGTATGAGTGATAGTCTCCAATTTCAAAAATGAAATGATGTAATTAAAGAGTTGTTGGCGGCGAAAGTCGTCTCTTCGAGCGAAGGTTGAGATATTTGACAAGTGGATAAAACTGAACGGGATTCTACAAGGCTGTGTAAGATGTGAGCAATCCAATAAACAGTTGACAGAGACAAAGAGGGGGGAGAGCACACTTTATATAGGAGATCCATATTCTCCAAGGTTAATCAATCACGGTCTGCTCAGCAGACAGTTAAACCTTATTGGCGCGGGTTTCTTTTCGCGAAATACAGATTTCAGAATAGCTTCAGGAGAAACTTTGACTACACGCGTAGAATTGTCGAGAAAACGGAAGTACTTTGACTTTTCTTAAGCTTCGAGAAGACGCGCTATAGGAACATGACATAACAGAACTCAAACTTTCCACCCATAAATTAAAATTTACACGATATATCTTGGTGTTTATATTTCGATAGGTTGTGTAACGTGACAAGGATGAACAAAGGAATTGTTGGTACAACCTCTAACATCGTAAATGACTATGGCTCCAAAATCTATTATGTATAATGCCATTATTCATAATTATCAAGCCATCGTTTAGACCTTTACATGGTCTCATCTTGCTGCCCCGGTGTCTTCCGAGAAGCTAATATGACTTTCTCGTAGAGTAAGAAATTTACGTTCATATAGGTCATTAGGAGTAACCGAAATACCAGGATAATAACTAATCAGACCTTCGAAGACTTTCTAGTAAGATCCCATATGGTATAACCGTATATAAGTTTGGTGTTTAGTCAGGGTTTAGGTTGTTATATTAAGCATACCTAGGTAGTATAAACCTGTCGCTATTTAAGCTTTTTACTAAATCTATGAATCCCGTAAAGTTTGCCACATCGTTCTTATTAGAGCTTAATCTAGTAATGTTGAAGGTTTTCAAAAAGGATTGCCGTAGCTTCAGTTATGAGAACCGAACGTATGTGCCAACTCGGTAGGCATTTATGCAATTGATAAACCGGTATTTAGCACCCACTTTAGTTCCTGATTAGCTATAGGTAAAAGGACTGTTGTATTACATAGAGGGCGACTTACAAAGGAGCAAAGAGTCACGACCATGAAAGAAAGGTCGAATTCTATCTTTCTCTTAAAGAATAGGTTACATTAGAAGTTAATATCAGTGTATATATGCCTAAGGGGTACAGGATTGGTGGTAACACTTAACTCAGGAGTTATTGTAATCGAGAATATAGTGTGTAACTTTAATATACCTAAGGTACCTACAAAGGTTCTAGGTAAGCAAAGTTAGGAGCTTTTCAACTTATAACTAGCAAGAGATGCCTCAGCCAGTAATAATTTCAACACGAAGAACTCTTCCTCTGAATGATCTCCTAAACACATTAGTACCTTAAGTACCTACCTTATTTGCAAGCTTTTAAGATACCTCCAGGCAGTACAACCATGTTTGCTGACTCATCGCGGCGGTACGCGGACCTCGTCAGCCATCATGCTGTGCTACCATCTTAAAATAGACAAGTTCGTCTCACATGAGAAGGCTCTACCCATCGTCATTCTGCCCATGATCAATCCTCTTTTAAGTTTTTGTTCACTATTTGAGTATAAGGATGTCGTACAACGTGATAAAGCTACGGGAAGAGATCGAGAGGGGCACCGAAAAGTATGGTTTCTGTCCAAACCGCATCTGGCAGGTCGGTTCTCAGCTGAAGGGTTGGGAAGACGATTTATGCGGTCTATTGGAAGCTTTCAGTCGCACATTCTCGCACATGCTCCCAGCTGCTATGATTCATGAGGACCATTCGTCCTGTACTTTCGACTACTGCGAGTTCTCAAGCCGCAACTTTACCGCTGTGCAGCAGTATCACGAGCCAGGGCCCTCCGATGACCACAACCAAGAAGAGGTTAGGAAGAGGCACAAGGACAACTCAATCTGCTTCCCATTCAGGGGACGCTTTCGCGAGGATGTGCTTCTGAAAGCAGTGAATCTGGAACTGCCTACCGCCTGGGCATTAGACGGCGAAGCGTGCCTTGAAAGACCCCGGCCATATATGGCAATTTCCCACGTCTGGTCTGATGGAACAGGAGCCGGACCTTGGGGATCAGGCCATGTCAATGAATGCCTATACGAGTATTTCAAGAAGATTGCAAATAACTTCGATTGCGAGGGAATTTGGTGGGATACGATCTGCATCCCTCAGGACAAGGTGGCGCGTGGCAAAGCACTTAGCACTATGCATCTTAATTACCAATATGCCAGGATTACGCTTGTTCACGATCGTTTCCTTCGAAGCCTTCCCTTCGTAGATCCAAAGATGGCTTCGATGGCTATTATCTTGTCATCCTGGTTTACTCGAGGCTGGACCGCTCTGGAACTGGCCAAATCGCGGAAAGTTAAGGTTGTTTTCAAAGATTCCATTAAAGACCTTGATGAAGATATATTAAATAAAGCTGAGAACAACATCGCAGCCGGAATGATCCGTGGGCTCAGAAACGAAAACCTATCTGGGATTGAAGACCTTCTCCGTACCTTGGGCCCTAGATATACCTCATGGCTAAAGGACCGAGCAGTGATTGCCGGCCTTCTCACGGGCATCGATACTCTGCACTCGTCAACAGGAGACACTTTTCAGAGAGACATATATCAAAATATACTCCGGAAAATCAAGAAGATATCCCACGGCCATCTTTTTCACACATCCGCCACTATGTCTGCTGGGTTTAGCTGGTTTCCGACGAATCTCTTCCAACTTCCATTATCAGGGAGAGATCCAGAACTCAAGATTAATAATCATGGTGAGGTCATTGGAACGTGGAGAGTCGTATCTTCTAAATGCATTGATTCGCATGGATGTATTTGGAAAGTGTCGCATCCTCTAATCGAAGCAAAGCTTCGATACGCATTGGCAGAGGAGAAAAATCAGCATGTTCTGTTGACCATACCGGAAGACACGCCTGGTAAAGTCATTACGGAGGCCATTCTTGCAGAAGTCTTCAGAAGTTCTCGCGGGGCTAAATCCACTTTCAAGTGTCAGTTTGTTGGGACGTTACGATTCCGAGAGCCTCTTCAATATGGCAATCAAAACAAGAACATGGTAGTAAATATAGGTGACACGCAAGGTTGGGATGTACTCGATAATTACGAAAATGCTTGGGATCTCATAGACCAACCCCACCTCGATGAGGACGAATGTGCCGAAGTCTCACAGAACGCAGCATCGGAGATATTCCAAGGCGGAAATTGGACAGGTAGCCATCATGCCGCATGGATAGGTAACTTGGCCCTAATAGACGAGGACCCAGCCTTTTGGGATAAGCCGGATAAAATGGGGCAATTCCCTATTCATTTGGCAGCGGAACGAGGACATGTGGATATCGTGGTAGCTCTACTGGAGAGAAGGGTAAGTCCGAATCGCGTGAATAGAAACGGCCAGACGCCTCTACATCGTGCAGCATGGGGCGGTTCATTGCAGACTATTCAACTACTGCTTGAAAAGGGAAGCAACCCAGCCGTTCGAGATAAGTTTCGCAACCTTGCAGTGCATACTGCGGCGAGTTTAGGTTACCAGGATGTTCTCCGGCGCTTGTGTAGAGAAGTCGACGTCTCTTCAAAGGGGAGAAATGGTCTTACGCCACTACACTATGCTGCTATGAATGGACATAAAGCCATAGTTGAGTGGCTTCTCACAGAAGGGACGGATATAAACGCAGTAGATGACCTGTTTGGCTGGACAGCGCTGCATTGTGCAGCAGACAATGGTGACCAAGGTGTAGTAGCGATCCTCCTCAAGCACCATGCCGCCATTGACGTCATGGATGGTCGCGTCAAATGGACACCATTACATTTTGCAGCAATGAACGGCCACAAAGAAGTAATCGCCTTACTCATACGTCACAACGCAGACCGGAATAAAAAAGACGCCAATGGTTGGATGCCTCGCCATTTCGCGGATATCGGAGCCGGCAAGACAATGCAAGACGGAGAGGTATCTGGGCTTAGCTGGACCAAATTGCATTTCAAGGCTGTTGAAGGCCGCCACCAGATCACCAGACTAGTTCTTGATACGAAATATGGTAGGAACGTTTCTTTGCGGAATCTTGAGTATGGCCATATTCACGATGCAGCCTCTATGAACTGCTACAATGCAGTGGATATCCTGATTCGTCAAGGGGCTATACTAGACGAGCTTAGGTCGTTTAAGGTTCCCGTTGTACCCTTTTATGATGGTTATGAAACATGTAGTCTTATTAGTGGTCTATTCACCGCATTGCACCTCGCTGCTGGTCGAGGACACAGCAAGATAGTTTGGAAACTCATCGAAAGGGGCGCAGACGTGGACAAACAGGCAGATGGTGATCATCGAGCCTTCCGGTATAGGGCACTCCACCTTGCAGCTATGCATGGTTTCCACGAAACGGTCTCTGTCCTTATTCAGAAAGGGGCAAATGTGAATGTGAAGACATTCCTTGGGTTTACTCCCCTTCACTTCGCGGCTAAAATTGGACATAGAACCGTTGTCGACGTGCTTCTGGAGGGAAGGGCGAATAGAGACGAACCAAATAGACCTGGGTGGACGGCCCTTACGTATGCAGTCCAAGGTGGATTTGAAGATATAGTTGACAAGTTACTTGAAACACATCCTCCTATAATAAAGTCAAACGGCGCGGGTGCTGTATGGGAAGCAGCAAAAAGTAACCATGTTGGCATACTCAGAAAGCTCCTCAGCCACGGTGCGCCCGTAAATATGAAGATGGACGGATTTACAGCGTTGCACGTTGCGGCACGATATGGCTGTGTAAACACCGCGGCAGTTCTCCTTACCATGGGAGCGGACGTGGAAGCAAAGACTCCGGATAATGTTGACCCGACGCTGCACCCACAGGGTGAATGGTATCGCGGGTTTACTCCATTACATTTTGCAGTTTCAGAACGACACGAGGAAATCATTGACATGCTCCTTACCGCAAATGTATCCGTGCATTCCACGAGCTTCAAAGAAGAGACACCACTGCATTTAGCGGCTCGTAATGCGGATGAAAAAACAATTGGAAAGCTCCTTGAGAAGCGAGCATCTCCTAAAGTAAAGGATGAACAAGGTCATACAGCACTCCATCTGGTTTCCGGAGCCAACTTCTCGATGCAAGCAAGCATGTTTCTGGGGAGGGCCGCAGACGATATACGGGAAGCTTCTGATCCGAAGTTTGCTTGGGCGGTAGACCAACTTCTCTCCCATGGCGCTGAACCAAATGAACAATCTCGTAGTCAGAACACAGCTTTACACTACGCCGCTAAATCTGGGAGGATGGGCGTCGTTAAGAGGCTCGTAGAAGCCCATGCCTCGACCATTATCAAGAATAAGGATCGACAAACTCCTCGGGATCTCGCACTCGAGGCTGGCAACCAGGAGATCGCTGATTACCTGCATCAGTACCGGACTGGATTCTTCGAGCGGTTTCGTAGGTAGATTGGGCCTGTTACTATAGCCTAACCCCGCTTGCCCATTGCCTTGCTTGAGCTTCTTCTTTACACATTGTACCTATCAACGTCATCCTCAGATCGACCGTTCTCGACTGCTGTCGTATCACCTTACTATACGCCCACCTTGGGCCCTTGTGGGACACATATGTAGTTCTATCTAACCAGATACGGAGATAGGCTCTGTTCTTCATCTTACAGGTATTGGACGCCTCACTTGGAGACCCCCTCATTTCTCACCGAGGTGAATTCTGCTTAAAGTATTTCTCATATTCTATCTACGGCTTTCGGACTATAATTGCTTGACGCACAGCCACATCAAGACACGGCTAACCCTCCTTTTCCAAGGGGAAAGGAAGAAAGGGAAAACTTCTGAAATACCACATATATGCCTTCCACAAGCGATCTTTGTCCCTGCCGCCTGGCTGATAATAGCCCTCCAAGGCATCCCCTTTCCATTCGAGACACCAGCGGGGTTTTCCAGTCCCAATGGCAGAACCCCAATGATATCCTATCTCTGCTGCTAATCCTAGGACCCGAAGTTATATGGCGTGCTCTAGCCCAGCTCGCTGGTGAGACTATTACCCCTGTAGTATTCTCGTACGGGTGGGCGGCCTATGCAGTGAATGCTCTCGTTGCAGTTTTTGGAGGTATGTGCGAATAAAATGCCACTCTAGCTATCTTCGAACACTTAGATTCTACCTGAGATGGACAGATGCTGCCCCAGCCAGACTACCCAGTCTTGGTGGTCGGCGCGAAGAGCAAGAGCGGCCATGTCAGGACGAACCAGTCATGGATAATCGGCAGGCTTCTACGTGACTTCGACCATTCGCCAGCCATGACGGCGCCGAGAATGAATAAGTTTGCTCCCGATTACGAAGCTCTCCGAGTCACGATATTCCAAGTCGACGGCCGGCGAAAAGCAGGCGTGCCCACACGGGATTGGATCTGGTACAGCGGTTTCTTTGTCATGCTGGTCCAGATCGTCATCTCGGCAATTCCACTGGCCATCGGAGGCGATTGGGCGCCAATAGTGATCACAGTTTTAGGCACGACGCTATCACTTCTCCAGGGTGCAGTCTCCCAGTGGCGCGAGGAGAAATGGGCCTGCCCGACCACCGGTGGGTGGACGACGAGCTTGACCCGGGGAAACGGTAGCCGAAATGTCATGGTGATCCTCGGAAACAATCATGGCCTCGACCTAGAAATTCTCGCCGGGAAGAGCTTGAAAACGAAGTCTTCCATAGCATCTCGAGCCTTTCTGTTCCTGCTAGCCATTTTCTGGCTGGTTCTGTTGATATCAGTTGCAGGACTCCATGCGAATTCATGGTGTGAGTACACAGTATCTGTATCTATCTACCTTAACCGTGTTAAACCCCTTTTGTGCCGCGTGTTGTAATTTTGGTATAAAAAGTGGCGCAAAAGGGGGTTATGTAGAGATCGATATTCCCAGGACTCTGAGTGCTGATGATTCTATAGACCTGTTAACTGTGGGTTTGGTCGGGATGACGCACAACTTGGTCGCCGCCGGAGCGTCTAGAGATCCGAGTACACTCGGGATCCATCTGAATCAGATTGATATTATTACGGACTCGAAGGTCAGTGGAGTATTGCGGAAAACGGAAGATAGATATCCTCTCGTGGGGTCATCGTTGATTTCCGTATTTTTCCCTGGAGGCATGCGCGTCAATGACAAGGAGAAGGAATTCTGGAGCAAAGCTGAAAGCATACGTCAAATCCAAGGACTATCAAAACTTGCTATTAAGTTGGATTGAAATTGCAAAACATATTGAACCCCTACCACACCTCGCTGCTGTGACATTACCGATGTTCGTGACCCCAGCTTTGCCTCGTATCTGTAGATGTCAAGTTAACCAATAAGCACTATGGTACTTATTTAAAAGGCCAGCGTGATAGGATTGCACAGGAAGAGAGGAAAACGTAGAACAGGAAGAGGGAATTTGAATTTACTCGTCTATTCTAAGCGGACTTCTTAAAGAACCCCCTATTATCATAATATTAGTTTCCCTATTGAGACAAGAGATTATCGATAAGATCTATCTTATCTTTGTATCTTACCCCCCACCACGCTCTCCGTTCTATGGTTATCCATGGGAAGCCATGACTCTTCAAGCTTGCCTTCAGCCATTGCTTTTTACTTACCAATCACACTTTCATATTCTATAGACTTGGCGAATAATATTTGTATAGACAACAGTTCACCACATTGTTTCACATAGACGCGCATACCTTATCTCCTATAGAGAAGTAATAAAGCAACCGACGTCACCGACGTAATAGATAACCCCGCTATCCCATCGTCTCGACATCCTTGTCGCGGATCCAAGACATTGTAATACAAAACCAGCCACGAACGCGAATCGCCGCAGTGTCGTCCAATCATATTACCTACCTATCTAATCCTTTCAACTTAAGCACTCAGACGCCATGGCAGGGGAGAAAGAGCGCCCGCGAATCCTCTACACAGACTCGGGCCCGGAGCCGCCGTACCCGCTGCGCATGGAGGGCACAGTGATATCGGGTTTCGGCCGTGGGTCGAAGGAGCTAGGGATCCCGACGGCGAACCTCCCCGTCGACGAGTCTGCGACGCCGTGGATCGCGTCGGCCAAGTCGGGTGTGTACTTCGGCTACGCCTCTCTTGCCCTACCGTCTTCGCATCCCGACCAAAAGAGCCATTACCACCGGCACCGCGGCAATCCACGAGCCGCAACCGACGCCCCTCCGGCTCCTCTGTCATCTTCTAATCCTCCGCCTCCTCACACGACGATAACGTCCGTCTCAACTGCATCCGAGACCTTCCCCTCCCTCTCGTCCTCGTCAGACGGAGTGACCAAGGAGCAAAGCAGGGAAGAAAGCAAAGAAGAACAAGCGCAGGGCGCCAAAGCGCAAGAGAACGGGCCCCAGCAATGGCAGATCTACCCGATGGTAATGTCCATCGGGTACAACCCATTCTACAAGAACACCGTGCGCTCAGCCGAGGTCCACGTGCTGCACAAGTTCGCAGCCGACTTCTACGATGCGCCCATGCGCCTACTCATCCTCGGTTTTATCCGCGAGGAGCGTGACTACTCCTCGCTCGACGCCCTGGTCAAAGACATCAATATCGACTGCGATGTTGCGCGCCAGAGCCTCGCCCGGCCTTCTTGGACTCCGAGGGAGGGAACTGTGGATGGCGCTAGAGGAGAATTCGATGGTTCTTGGCTCGTCAGGGATTCATGATGGCCTGCTTGTCTTAGATACCCAATCTAGCTAGACACGGGAGACGAGGGAGATGTCGGGATCAGGAGGGGTAAATAAGAGGGTTACCCGAAGCGGCCCGAGGCACCATGTGCAATTTGAACGTTCCGAAGGCCCGTGGGGAGCACGTGAGACGCATTGAAGATGATCTTCTAAAGACCCTGTTGGCTAGGCAGGCTGGGGTACATTGGGTGGGCGTTTAGTGCATTAGAGTAGGCAAGATCTGTTTGATTTTGGTATCTTAGAAAAAATGAGATTCATGGTACTTCGGTTGTAAAACCAAAATTGGGGCCATGCTCTATGCCACATCTAGCCCTATATAAGTCCGAAGATACATGCATAATGTGACCAGCTCCCGTTAAGGGGAGAGAGGCTCCTAAATATGAGCCCCATTCCAAAACGCCGCCCATGCGAATAAAATAAGTCCCGTAAAATATAGAAGGTAAATGTCAAAAATGGTAAAATGATAAAGTGATGCCGGAAATATGCATGCATCTATATGTGCTTCGAAGTAGACCATCTTTCCTATACAGCTAATTGGTCCTGGTTGCGATAGTAACATGGTAGGAACTGCAGTAAAGTAAGCAATATGTTAAGCAGAAGGAGTAAATACTAGAACTCACATTCATGACAATCAACATTGGTATATCGAAAACGTCGCGTTTGATGGTCCAGCAGAATGTGCAGTCAATCTTGCCGTCCTTCTCGAGCTTGGAGATTCCGTGTTCTCCATCTATCCTAGCGACCCTGTTGCTTAGAATGCTATTGTTGTTTCGTCGTTCCTTATTAGGAGATTCATCGCTAGCTAAGCTTTCATTCATTTCTTTCGTCCGGTACTTGAGCAGTCGGCACTTCCTTGTGACATGGCCACGGCTATCATTGAAGGCTAGCTGCGCAAAATCTTCATAGAACTGAATCACGCTGTCATCGTCCATAAACTCGGCAATGAAAACTGGCTGGATTTTGCCTTCTTGAGGTTTCCCTATATCCGGCTGGACTGTTCTTAGCCTCGGAGTAGTATATTCAGGTTTGCCATTGCTGCTGACGCTTAACTCGGATCCTGATCGACCGGTATTGGCGTTCATATTAGGCTCTTTGCCTAATAGAATATTCTTGGTCCATCCAGTTAGCGCAACAAACTCCTTGTTAACTGCTGCCACTTCTCCCGTTCTTCGACAGACGATAGTTGGAGCCGAGCAATGTCCCATGAAGTCTTCATATTCGAATAGCGTCCTTTGAAGGCATTTTTCCATAAAGATGAGATCCTGCCTATTGAGATTCCGCATACATGCGATAAATGAAGGTCGGATACTGGCAAGCGACTTGGCGATACGTAAGGTCTTATTGGGAGAAAACCTTCGTTGAACAAATGCAATCAAGTTGTGAAATCCAGTAAGGTATGGATAGGGTTCCGTGATAGTATCATAAACGGCGGACGGATCCCGGTGCCGTTTACCAAGAACAGATTGAGGTCCAAACCGGTTAGTCGAGCTCGAAGACTTCGGTTTCGGTCTTGAAGGCTGAGCGATTGGTTGAGAACTAGCTGGCGTGTAGGTGCTCACAGTTGGAGACTTATCGAACGAGTAACTTGTGGGTTGCGGGCTAGATGTATTATCTGTACTCGGACTAGCCAAACTGTTCGGTGTTGGCCCAGCAGCGGCCACGGCGTACGCATGAGGCAGGCCATGCTGTAGGTTGCCCGGATATGCGCCACTATTGTTTGGATCAACACTCATAAAGCTGTCGGCCATGCCGTTCTCGTACATCTGGTTATACTGATTGACTCCGTTTCGATATACCGCTGTGGGTCCATAGTTGACCTCCGTTCCGGGAGGTTGAGCTATGGCATCCCTAGGTGGCGTCTCAGCAGCGCCAGAAGACATGTGACCAAGCATCCCAAACTCGAGGGCGCCATAGTGGCTTCCAAAATTTAGACCTTCGAGGTCGAAGTTGTATATTGCAGGGTTGCTTGGGTCAAACAACGCCTGAGAAAAGTTGTTGGCCATCTCGCTAGATACCTGAGGAACGTGGATGGAACCAATCTGCCCTGCTCTAGATGTGTTTGGAGGCTGATACCCTGGTGTTACCGGAGATTGTTGTCCGCCAAAAGGCATATTATCTGCTAAGGACGCCATCTGGTTCTGTGCGTTATTGGCATAGATAGAGTAGGTCGAAGAGTTGGATGCTTCAGAATAATATGGCGAGGTTTCGGAGTTTCCATTGGAGAGATGTCTTCCATTTGCTGACTTAGTATGGACGGCTGGATTATAAGTTGGTCCAAGAACCGGTCTCAGGGCCTCCGGAGGAGCGTCGTGAAGATACTTGGCCTTTTTCCGAACTCCATCTTGACACGCGTCGGCAAGACCGCGTTTTATACACCTTTGGCAAGGACGTTCGTCCCCTATTAAAGGTTTAGCATGGTAACTCCTATATCACAGTGGTGTTGCAACGCGGTTTGCGCTAAAAACAATATGAACTGTAGCTCAGGTGTGGGGTTGTTGTGACAGATAAGTCGAGATGAGAATTTTAGCATATGAGCTTAAGGCTAAGACTCACCACATGTCAGATGGGCTCTCTGGCAAGCATAACAAGCACGTCTCGCTTTCTTCCTTCTTGGGCGATGAGGATCTTTGGGATCATACTTCTTCTTGACCTCTCCTGGGTGATCGGTGCCAGGTTCGGGAGAAGTGTTTTGGCCATTCATCTTGACATCTTCGTCTTTGATAGGTTGTTCCATGTCGTCGTACTCGTTCTCATTCTCGGACATGGCATCTGAGACCTCTGTCCCATTTGCCTCAGCGTCGTCCGGCATCTTGTCTTAGCTATATATATATATATAACAGCTTTCTCTTCAACACACCAACTCCTGATCAAGGGTACGCCAATGCAGGCTCCGGGGTGAGTCTCGCGCAACCACACCACTTTGGACAATGAGTAGCTGTTTTTTCAAACGCCGTAGGAGTATTACAATTAGAGCCAGGGGGATTACTCCAAAAATCCAATATTCCCCTATTTCAGGTACTAGCACAATCTTCCCACCGCCTCTTAGAGCACTGACCCTTAGCTTGAATCGTGGACCAGTAGCAATGGAGGTGTGGCGTATGCAAACCAATGAAGTCGTCCGAGAAGGTGTATATGGAAGCTGGAGAAAACAGACCAGCTAAAGATGTTGTGTGAGACGCGGGCTTAGGTATTATTGCGCTGTACGCTGCCGCGGTGCGACAGCCGTGTCTGGGGGCCAGTACCCCCAAAAGGACTTGTACAAGCACGGCGCAACAACAAGTGCTCGTATTCAGCGTGGTCAAGCAAGGCAGACGCCAATAGGCTCGTTCCCCGTTACAAAGAGGCGTTCCTTGTGCAACGGGGACAAGGCTTGATGGGCCCCGTCGAACGGGTCTATCCGCTCTGTTCGTACAGATCGCGGGGGGTGTGTTATTTCCTTCCAAGAAGAACGATGATGGACCGGGCAACGCGGGGGGACAGGTCTTCGCTCATGGAGTCACGCGGCGGCGGATAAGGCACTGGGGAGTTTGACTGGGGTGGTATGCGGGATGCTCGATGGTAATGCAGCTACCCGCGACGTCTGAGCCTGTTCGCATTTGGTACTGGGGCGCACAAGGTTATGTCTTGTCGTCGGCGATTCGGATATGAAAAAATAAGACCTGAAATGAGGAGGGAGCTTGGTGTATGCGTATGTATGTAGGTATGTATGTGTGTTGTATGTAATGTACTTTGGATCGGCAAGCTATGTACCTAACTATGGGTAACGTACGCACGCAGGTGAGAAAGTAGGTATGCGTATGCGTATGCGTATTATTGCTGCGCGGCGTTTCGAGGGTGATCGACTATGATGCGAGCCGTCTGGTATGGATGCATCTAGCGACTTTTGACGATCGGCGAGGAGGTAGAGAATTGGAGGGTGAAGCTACCTAACTAAGCTAGAGGAGGAGAGCCGAGCCGAGAGATAAAAAAGGACCAAAGCGCAATATTGGAAATGATGGAGTATAGATGAAGTTGGAGGCATCAGTTGTCAGGTTTTCTATTATTCTTCAAGTTGGGAACGCCAATCAATTGGAGTCAAACGGCGGTGGCGCAAAAGATTTTAAAAAAAGAGGAAGGGATGAGGTATGAGGTTAGTGAAAAGCTGATGTCGACACCAATGACACGGGCCTCGAAGCTGGTGAGCCAGCAGACCAGAAAAAAAGATTGACGATATCGGTCGGTAGAGTAGTGAACCGAGAAAAGTAGGGAATGCTACTTTCTAATTGGATGGTGTCATTCCGCATTCTCGAATAATCGTCTCTGATCCTTCAACCGAATTGCGGGGTTTTAATCAACTCTTTTCTTAGTGTAGATTCTTTTATTCCATTTCTTTTTCTTTTTCTTTTTCTCTTTCTAATATGTATTTCTACTACTTTTGTATTTTTCTTACCTTCAGTTTATTTACTACATGTACCCCTCCTCTAATTCTCCCTTTTCTCTTCTGTCTTCTGTTTAGTGCATGTGAGTTGAGTCCATCAGTCCAAAGAAAAAAAAAAAAAAAGAGAGAGACCAATGCGGACAAGTGGAATTCTACATTCTTTAGGTAAAGAAAGCAGGAATTACCTTATGTACCTAGCTGAGAAGTCACTAAGGGACGAAAGGGTGAAAAGCCCAGTTACACTAAACCTAAAAGTGCATGTTTTCATGCAGCAGCAAGGACCCACAAGGTCAAATCGACCAGTCAGGCACGGACCAACCAGCGCCAAGATTTCTGCCAAGGATATCGATTCGAACCACGATACAAACTTGGATTACTAACTTAAAAAAACGTGAGGTCCTTGCAGGACATCAATTTTTAAGGCAGGCTTATTAGGTGCCCTTCCCACCCCCCCATCATACCCCCATCATCTTAACCAACTTCCCAACGTCAGCCCTGAAGTCCCGACACAGCCCCCTGCCATTGATGTACCATTCCCCAGACAAGCCATAGGGTAGCTTGGCGATCACATCACAGATAACAACATACGCCCAGAGGTAACGCCACCTTACCTAGGTATGCATGTAATAAGCAAGGCGTAGATCGTACCTCACGTATCGCAGGTATCTATTTTGAAGGAGCGGCCGGTATATCGTATATATGTGTAGGTATTTACATGCATGTAGGTAATGTATACCGCGCTATGTATCTCTCTTTGTTACATGTATTCAATTCCTCGGCCCATTGGAGGAAGATGGACAGTGCCAGTTACAAACATTGAAAGTTCAAGGTTCCAGTCTTTCTCGTATGGATTAGAGTCTAGAGGTACGTACATAGACGAGCAGCTGGACAACATCAGCAGGTACGAACCAACGTTGAAACCTCGCATCTATTACCCCATTCTCCATATTCCAGCCAGCCCTTTTTCTCCGCCTGGCTCCATTTACATAGTCCATATACATAGTACTTCATTGCGGACATTGCTCCGTACATACATAATCTTCCTCTTCCAGCAGGTGAGTCTTCGTCTATCTCTTCATACAGACACGTATACGCCCCTTCAAAAATGTACACGGGGCCACTATGGATGGACCATCGAATATCCAATAACAACAAAACACCCCAAATTACGCCCCCGTCCACTGTCAGAACGAATGGCGCTCTCTACATGCATAGGAATGGCTGAATAGGCCAACACAAGCGAGGCGCTTCTCGTCGAATCATGGTCCACGTATCCGTTGTGCCGAGCCCGACTGGGAAGGAAAGACGCAAAATGCAATGCCGAGAGATTGTCCCTGTCATCTCCATCGTCTCCATCGTAGGTCAAACATGCACATGCACTCAAATTGGATGGGTCCAATCAACGTTGAACGAACCAGACGAAGCTTCTATTGACGCGTCACTTTGTGGTAGAATTGTTGGCTTAATTGTTACATACAGAGATACCTCCATTCTTTGCAGATTCGTTTTCCAACGTTGCTACGTCGCCCGCTGGTCAAATTTAAGTGGAATAGGCAGGTCACCATGCTGATCTAGAAGCTGTTCCAGACGTCTATTTGTCTGCTGTGTTCTCTGAGGCATCCTATCGCCAGCCTTCCCGGATTTCCCGGCGTGCCTGAAGATCTTCACTGCAAGAGACCTTCATCTCTTCTAGTATGCCACTATCTGAAGACAATCACTAGCGATCACCATTAGTGTGACCAAGGAAGGCCACATCCGACTTCTCTATCAAACCTTCGTGTCTATTTTAACGCATAGTTGCACGTAATACATAAGTATGTATACTACTGCTTTACCCGTCATTGTCTCGATGGATCTATATACAGCTAATGTAGCCAAGGCAGGCTACCCGCGCATATAGTTTCAATATACTCTTGTCCATCTGAGATCGCCTATCCAACTCTATATAGTCCGCGGCGCCAACCGTCCGCTGCCGCAATGTCGTGCATTGCATGAATAGCGCACTACTATAGTACTATGCCTGCGGAATGCAACCTCATCGAAGGCTTGTTATTTCCCTGTATACCCGTCGTGGATAGTAGACGCGGCCCCCTCGGTCTTTGTATTCGCATCTTTTTTTAACACCGGCATTGGTCCCATCGCACAATATCATAGCGCATATCAGCCTTGCTCTTGGCTTTAATGAACTTGGGCAACACAACATGTTAATCCTTCGGAGTACCATGCAATAGTACGTCCCAGTTATACTCGAACCCCAACAACCCGGCACATCAATGGGCTCAGGGGTTATCTTTAAAAGCCGCTGCCTCAGTCATAATCTACGTCACGTGTTCCACTTGCATACGACCCTCTCGCGTCACAGTATGCCCTGTGCCACACGAATCTTGAGAGTACGGGAAGCCAAAAAAGAGGTGAAGTAAAGATGCTACGACTTATTCGGCTGATCAGCCCTTCTACCAACTGCTAGCTAGTAAGTAGGGGCGATGCTTGAACTAGCGGCATTCAACTAAAGGCAACGACCTTCTATAGAACCAGCTGGACGGCTACAAGCTTCGTACAACGCAGGGAAGCGTTCCTCCGAATGCGGACCGGCTCAACGCAGAATAAGCCGTCCTAGGCACTATCGACTGGGGACATATGGTAGCTCATTTTACCTTCATATTATGGTTGCCCGTGGTAATACCACATATGATGTCACGGTTCGAAACATACCGTATACGAGGATTGCGTTAACCAGAACGAAATGACCACCAGTTCACTGTTACAGGTCACACAGAAGCTTAGCTCTGAAGGTCCTTCGGGTATGCAAGATCACAATGGTCCGCGGAAGTCTGACCAAGCCATTACAAACAACTTCGAAGGCGACTTTAACACACTACTCTATGTTTGTTTCACTACCGAATCCTCTTGGTTCTATACAAGGTTCCCAGCCACGGCATTCGACATCATAGGTTACATTAGGCTGCAAACCTTAGCCTATCCTTGGCACCCTTCAGACGATGCCAATACTGACCACTAAAATCAGAGAAGTAGTAGCACTTGTTTAAGAGCAACGAAATTTAACTACTGATTAATTGAAGCGAACAAGGCGCCCCAGAGTAGTAGAACCATTTATTTAGTCATTAGAGAAGATAATCGGACTTCCGATTATCACCACCACCCTCCTCTAGATGCTTTAGCTTCGTCGGCTTTAAACGTTTATTTTGCAAAACCGACTCCATACCACTGCTTAAGACCACCGCCGTGGCTACTAGTGGAATTTCTAAACCTCTGCTAGGTCATAGGAGTGTGGAAAGTGGCGTTCTACCAGTGCCTACATGTGTGAGACGAAGATAAAGCAAGCTACCCATCGGCTCGCTGATATGTTCTATCTTGCTTGAAAAGCACATTAATCATCCTCGCACATCGGTTGTGGGCATATATTGAAAACCTGATACGAGGTTACAAAGCCGCCGCTAAGGTCTTTAGCAATTAATCAAAATGTGTACCGCCAAGTAATCGAAAACACGAGTCAAGTCTACGAAGCCACCAATAAGGCTCTAGATGGTCAGACCCGACGAAGTGGAAAGGGCGGCTGCGGAGAAGGCCCCATACCTGATACTCGGGCAGAGGCATTTGCTATACGGTGGCGCCACACATCACAGACTTGAAGAGCCAATGACATGGCGAGCCACAAAGCTTGACACCATTCGGTAATGAGATGGCGCTCAACAAGCATATTAACCTTGAGCAACAAGAGCTGGTAAGAACGTCAGACGACTGACTGTGAGATCCAGACCACGTTCAGGAGGCTAGGTGCTACTTCCGACCGCAACGACTACGACTCAACGTCTTTGCTACATCCATCGACGTGTTCCTTGGCATGAGTACCAGGGTCCAGCCGTGAAATCCTCCTTACGGCCGCAGATGCGGACAGCACTAGTGCAGGTCCTGTTTTGCGTAGTAGCTACACGCACCGCTTCCCAACTACCGGGACCCCTAGTGATGGTTCTTCTAGAATGAAATTGGGTGAACTGCCTGCCATAAGTCGTATGTGCCCATCATAGGGACACACCAATACGACTTCAACATGCGTTGCATCTTGCATTGCGTTCAAATCCCGGTTCCTGATTTCCTGCTTGAAACGCGACATTGTTTACCCATTTCGGGTGTCGATTACATACCCACTCCAGGATTCGAGCGTAACCCAAGCGAGGAAGCAAATTGCGAGCCTCGATCATCAGCAGATTGGTGATACATTAAAATGGGTTGTGGCGCAGTGGGAATACTTGGCACGATCAAGATGTGCCGAATCGAACAGGAAGGCTATCTACTGGCCCGATTCTTTACACCCTCCCACGGTACCTCTCGAAATTACAGTACCGCTATGATGAGATCTGAAGCCTGGACTCAAATTAGCTTAGCAATCTGGTCGCGTTGATCGGACCTACCCCGGAATCAGGTTGCAGTATATTGTCTACGCAGCTTGATGAAGGGTGTGTAGTATAGATGATGAGTGGTCATGAAGCATGACTGCATTAGTCGTTCAGCTTGCCAGCCAGTCCCATGGTGCCCATCTCGCTGTTTGTGTCTCTCTGTCTGCAACAGCCAATGAGTGGCTGGTCTAGGCCACCCGCTATCCAGATTCTCGGGCTTCAGCCTCATATCGTTCCGGACCTATACACTCTCTGCCCACACATACCCGCATTCTTGCCTACGGTTGCCGTAGGCGCCCATGCTGACCGAGCGCTCCAAGCGCAGAAATCGGATGCGGGCATATCGAATACCCTCTCCCCTTACTATTCCCTAGCTTACGGGCTTACGTCGCTTCATCTAGATTTCAATGACCGGCGAATCGAACGATAAAGTATGGTCAGCCGCAATGTGACTCTGTGGCTTGAAGATATGGAGCGAACCTGAAAGCTGCAGATTTGACGTCTCATCAGCCCTCTAGGTGCTGCGCCCCACCCATGCGTTGATGTATAACGGCTCGTTTCCTACAGGTCATAGATGACGGTTCATCTGTAGATACACCGAGCTCTCCCGGATGTCAATTACCTATCTTACTCACCGTTTCTAATTACAGGGTCTCTGCTTCAACACCGATCTATCCCCATGTACCGCGGATAATGCCTCGTATGATACGGCGGCAAGCGGTTCGTATCGTATGTTAAATGTCAATAGATGGGAACAAAACTTGATCGTCGATTCTGCAGAAATCTTGCAAAGATGTATGCATATTGTTCATTAGTCTTGCAGTCGTCAGCCCCCCCCCCCGAAGTATACATAAGTAATCTCTAACACATTCGCATGTACCGTTCCTCCCATCTCTATACTTCGTTACCTTAGCAATATGTACGAACACCCAATAAATAATCCAGCCGCCCATATATGCAAAAATGTTCCCAAGGTTACAACCAATCTTAAGAATGCGTCTGCTCACACCAGACAAGGTTATGTTTCAGCTCACCACACTTCTCTCGATTCCCAGAGAGCCGGAGATAAACACCCATCAAACATACATCTCCGCGGCCTCGTCTCCTGCTCCCCGGCCAAAACTTCCCAAGTATCCGCTCCCCTGGTTTCCCCCCCCAGCCCCCCCACGCAAAACGGACGCCTCCCGCGTGCGCATCTCGCTTAGCTCGGAAGAAGCCGTTGGGGATCAATAGTTTCAAGTCGTGCATGCATGAACCATCCCATCCCCACGGGTCCAAGCCCACCGTGCCGTCCCCCCTCCACCCCCCCTTTCCTGTGAAAAAATGGGGTCACGGGCTGCAACCCCACGGCGTAGCAAACAAGGTTTTTGTCTTTTCTTATTTTATATTGACAATTGGAAGTGGTGGAGGACATTACTCAGAACGTCTCGCTCAGACCTGAGAAGTCGGGCACGTCGCCGTCGCAATTAAAGTCCTTATCGTAAGCCTTCGCGGGCAGGATGCCGGCCGCGAGGCCCTTCTTGTAGCTCCACTGGGGCGCGCTCTCCGTATCCCAAGTCCAATACCACCAGCCCCAACCTTTCTCGAACGACACCATCTGGGCCTCGGCGAACATCTTGAGGAACTGCTTGTACGCGTCGCTGTAGGTGCTGGGGTCGGCGTTGGCGCCGTCGCAGCTGCACGAGCTGTCTTGCGTGGGACACTTAGGGGTGAGGGCTTGCGTGGACGTGTTCCCAGAGTCGTACGTTCCCGTCCACCGATTCCCCCAGCCCACGTTCGTCAGGTAGTTGGCGCAGTCGGTGTCGGCCTGCGACCACTCGGCGAACATGGTAGGCCCGAAGCCCGTCGATGTGTCCATGCTCTGCTCCGTCTGCTGGGTCCAGCCGTCGCAGGCGTACTGGACTTTCTTCTGGTGCGTGTAGACGATCTGGTCGTTGTTGAAGATAACGTACTGGTGCACGTCGAGCACGAGCCCGTCCATGCCCGTCAACTTGCCTTGCCAGTTAGCTAGCCCCATGAAGCCGTCCCCAAAGACGACGTTGGCCGAGACCCCGTTCTTGCGCACGAGGTTGTACGCCTCTGTCGTCCAGGATATGACGGCTTCTGCGGAGAGCGAGACCATGCGTGGCTCGTTGGCGAGCCCGTAGAACGTGATGATGTTCTTGTAGCGGTCCTGCGCGAAGAACTTGCTCAGGCGGTCGTGGACGTCGAGCGATCGCTGCGAGTTCAAGTCCCCGTCGGTGCCGTTGAGCCAGTTGACGACGCCTTGTCTTCCGCTGTGATTCCACCCGTTCTGGCTTCCCGGCAGCCCGTGTAGATCAAGGTTCACTCGCAGTCCGTACTTGCGGGCCCACTCGATCGCGCGCAAGAGGTAACGCCAGGAGGTGCGGAAGACGTATGGATCATCATCGTAAGTCTGTACAGCCCAATAGCTGAACGGGATGCGGACGTGGTCAAGGCCCGCTGCTTGTATCTCTTGAAAGGTCTGCTCTGTCACGAAGGTCGCGTAATGCTTCTCGAGGGTGGAAGCCGCTGTTTTGGGGCCCAAGTGTTTGCATAGAGTCCATTCGTCAATGATCCCCAGCTTGCTATCGTAGTTAAACAGCGAGGGCGTAATAAAAGGTTCTAGGGATAGCCAGCCACCGAGATTGACGCCCCTTGCGGGTGTTTTGGCATAGTCCCCCCATCCTTTCTCAATAGCAGGGACCTTGTCATTGGCAGCCTTCGAGTCGTCCCAGTCGTCGAAGAGCCCCATAATTGGTAGGTCGCCCACTGTCTCGTTTGTGTAAGTCACGTTGAAGTCCGTTGTGTCATACCATGTGAAGGGATCCAAATAAGTTCCTTTGGCAGCTGGCGGGATGCTATTTTGTGACACGCTGGAGAGATTGGATTTGTCTTTCCCGGAGTCGTTGGAGCTGTTCTTCTTGCTCACGACGACTGCAACTACAATGATAATAATGAGTACTACAAGCGCAACACCTGCTATGATCCCTGTTCACAATGTCAATGACGTTTTTGATACTAGGTCTTCCAAACTTACATCTTTTCTTCTTTCTCCATACAGGTGGTCTGTATTCCGCGCCCGCTTTCTCTTTTGATATGCTATCGTAGCTATCGTAGCTACTATGCTTACTCGCGGCGCCGCCTCGTAGTCCTGGGATCGCTCTTCCTTCTTCGACAATGGCACCGCTGACCACTCTTTTATCTTTCTTACGATGTCTCCTTTCTCTTTCTCGGGGTATGTCCTCCTCGTCCTCTATATCCGCATTGCGATGTCTTCGCCGCCGTCGCCGCTCCTCTCTATCTCGAGATTCATATCCTCGTTCATCACCTTGGGATTCCTCCCTCCGCCTTCGTTCTCGCCTGGGGATATCGTATTCTCCTTCTGAACGTCTATAATCATCTCTCGTACGTCTTTCTCTCCTGGGAGGGTCGTATTCAACGTCAACAACTTCGTATGATTCTCGTCGAGGTCGTTCTTGTTTCGGTGTGCGTTCCCGCTCTCTTGGTGGTTCTTCCGAGCGGGGTCGAGAGTTATACTCATTCAATTGAGCAAGAGCGTTCATAGACAACCTCTGGCCAGATCCCCGTGACGCTCCTCCCGAGGCTGATGTAGCCCTCCTCGAGCCATGGTCTCTAGAACCCTTCTTTCTGTGGCGCTTATGATGTCTCTCGGAGTCCCTATGCCGAGGGCGGTCTGTTTCCGAGTCATCGTGTGCCATTGGTATGAAGAATGAGAAGTCTAATGTTACTAATACAAAGAATTATAAGCACGGAGGGAATCTCGAAGTCGATAGATGAATATGCACGCTGTTTGAGGAAGGAATCTGCATTAATTAATCGATTGCGTCAAGGGAAATGAAATGTTGGAGCTTGTGCAAGCTAAGGTATCACTGACGGTGAAGCTGGCGGTTGACCGGGCAACGACTTCGTATTCACTTCCAAGTCAGCATCCTTGTCAGCTGCGAGCCAGGTAAGCCACATCGAGCGGCTGGAACCAACTAGTATCAACATATTTCCTCTTATGGTAGCGGGGAAGGTCTTGCTAGCGGCGTGTGGGGTATATCTAATCTTGGCAACAATTGAAGTTCCATCTCCTTGGACCGAATGCCGCAACTAAGCGACGACTGTTAGGTATGACGCTTCGGCTGACTTGAATTTACCTCCAATTCCATTCCTCCTCCTCGAACACCGTCAACCAATAGGTAGAAATGAATTCACGTCGGTAGCAGGTAGAGTCGCAATCATGAGAGTTTCTATTCCACTTCGCCCACTCGGCAGAACGTCCACGTCTGTCAATGCTTTGTGTAAGGGCAGCCGTCCGGTTGTATGCACAGGGCGGCGTCGAAACTATTCGACACATCCGCCGAACGCTCGACTCAACATACCAACCGACTATTCCACGATGCCATTATTGGCACACAGTTCGCAAACAGCACTTGCGAATCCCGAGTTGCCACCCGAAGCTAGGAATGGTACGGCCAAACGCATGAACTTGTTTCAGGCCATCAATGATGCTCTGTCAACTGCGCTTGCCGAAGACGAGAATGTTCTGGTATTTGGTGAAGATGTTTCTTTTGGAGGAGTGTTCCGCTGCACGATGAAACTAGCGGAGAGGTTCGGAGGCGCTCGTGTCTTCAACACGCCCCTCACCGAGCAAGGTATCATGGGATTCGGTATTGGCTTGGCAGCCGAGGGCATGCGACCCATAGCTGAGATTCAATTTGCGGATTATGTGTATCCTGCATTCGATCAGCTGGTGAACGAGGCTGCGAAATACAGATATCGCGAAGGGAGGACAGGAAGAAGCGCGGGCGGTCTAACCGTAAGGATGCCGTGCGGAGGCGTTGGTCATGGCGCACTGTACCACTCACAGTCGCCCGAGAGCCTCTTCACTCATATCCCCGGTTTAAGAGTAATAATGCCAAGATCGCCATTACAAGCGAAGGGCCTCTTGCTTTCTGCAATCAGAAGCAATGATCCGTGTGTTTTTATGGAACCCAAGATTCTATACAGAGCAGCAGTCGAACAGGTGCCAACTAGTGCATACACCCTGCCACTTTCCAAGGCAGAAATACTCAAGGAGGGTAAAGACATCACTATCATCTCATATGGACAGCCCCTCTACACTTGTAATGCAGCGATCCAAAAGGCGGAAGAAGACTTGGGAATTTCGATAGAGCTCATCGATTTGCGAACCATATACCCTTGGGACAAAGAATGCGTCTTTAAGAGCGTGCGGAAGACGGGACGATGCATGGTGGTCCACGAAGCCATGGTCAATGCAGGAGTCGGCGCCGAAGTGGCGGCGGCAATCCAGGAAGACCCAGACACATTCATACGCCTCGAAGCTCCCGTGTCGCGCATGGCGGGATGGAGCATATTCACCCCGCTGATGTTTGAGAAGTTCAACATTCCTGACGTTGCTAGTGAGTATTCCACAAAGGTCCTAGCGAACACCTAGGAGATACTAATCTTGACATAGGAATATACGATGGAATTAAGAAGTTATTAGAGTATTAGATGAGTGGGGAAGCATTGTAGATGATAGATTCAAGATTTGGGAGATATGACATCGTTGGCACCAGCCCACATATCGTTGCATACCTACCTAGGTACCTATTATAGTAGTTGGGTAGCCGTAAGGAATTAGCCCAATATTGGAAATGAGCGAGCATTATACGAAGTACCTTAGGAGAAAGATACTTAGCAAGTCGATAGGAGCATTATAAATCGAATGTATATCTCGAAAAGATTATTTGGTGAAAGGAGAGTTGAAATGTGAAGGTTTTGAAAGTCAAGAAGTAGCTGAAGCTTCACTTTTGCATAAGGCGAATTATGGGTAAGTAAGGCGAGTACCCACATTGAAGCTGCTAGCATTTCTTGGCATTCTTATCGATAGTGGCTTGCCTAGCTGCCTAGCTTCGCCCATCTCTGCCCCGCGCTCCGTGTTTCAAACAATCTAACACCCAAAGTTCAACGGACCTTGTACCAGTGAGGCGGAACTGAGACAACGACGTCGATTTCTCTACTACTCTAGAGTAGTATCTTCTTACTACTACCTTACTGACTCTCTTCACCACCGCGGGGATCCGATATGGCGACTTCGCTAGAAACCGTGGAATCATTCGTTGAAGGCGCACCCCCTGGCGAGGTATGTACCCGAGCAACTTTTAGAAGTGAGAAATAGGAGCTGACTTATAGACCCAACGTAGCTAGCAGACGTAATCAACGGTACGCTACATCGCCACATAGCCAAATCCATAGCATAATTAATCCTGATGTTCCAATCCATCTGTAGATATCAAAGCCCTGACTGTCAACGAGCCCGACCTTGTCTCCCAGCTCGGCCCTGCGTTCGAGAGATACAACGAGGAGCAGTTCGTCACGGCAAAGCTCCCCGGCAGCAGCCAGCAGGTCATCATCAGCTCGCATAGCTCTCTCGGCAACGGAAGATATTACGATGTTGAGAGCTCGTCTAGCTTCGCATTCGATCATGCTACCCAGAAAGCGAGCGGTGTACAGAGCCACGTTTTAGAAGGCCCTCAAGCAGACTTGGTGTACGTAGCTAGCCCAAGGCTATACCTATGAGGATAGAGTACGTCTAAAGAATTGTCCTAACTGCTAGTGTGCAGGAAGTCGACGTTAAAGAGCTTGTCGACCTACGTTAAAGAACACTACCCCAACGCCTCGTACGGCGCGTATCCCATTGAGAACGATTCCAAGCTAGCTATCATCATCGTGGCCAACAAGTACAGCCCGAATAACTACTGGTAGGACCATACTATTTTCGAGTATAGATGATTTAGCAACCACTAACTCAGGTAGGAACGGACGATGGCGTTCTCTCTACATCTTCGACCCGTCCTCAGGCAGTCTCGAAGGGAGCATTAAGGTCGATGTGCACTACTACGAGGACGGGAACGTGCGTTTATTAACCAACAAGCCCATCACCGGGTCTATCTCGTCCGGCACAGGCGCAGGTATCGCCAAGGAGATTGCGGCGGCAGAGAAGAAGTACCAGGAGGAGCTAAACAAGGGATTCACGGGTCTAAGCGAGGGCGCTTTCAAGGGCTTACGAAGACAGCTCCCCGTCACAAGACAAAAGATCGAATGGGATAAGGTCGCTAGCTACCGGGTGGGACAGGACATCGGCGGTAGTAGCTCGAGGCGATAGAGGCGTTCTAGGAAGACATCGTTAGACATTGTTACGTGATGTTTCCGGCGCTGTATCAGCTCTGATGCAGTTGTGGGTGGCCTTTATTCGTGTGGCTAGCTGTTGCACTCTAGTCTAGCAACGCTGAGTAGTAAGATTTAGTTAAAATGCGGAGTAGAGAGCTGGTTTTCAGATCTACTGTAACACATAATCATGTAATCCTCGGTGGTCTTAATCATCTATACAGGTACATATATCATAACGCTCAATATCATCCCAATCCACAATACCCCCCATGCTCTGATAAACCAAGAGAAACTTTATCTCAGAGAAATAATGCTCATAATCTGATTCTCCCTTCTTCCAGGCCAATCGCGTCATTCTGCGACACCCGTCCAGGTTGAATGAACGTCATACACTCAACCCCGGGTCCTCCGAGGGTCCGGCTAAAAACATATTCCTGACCAGTCCACAGCGCAATCCAATATGCCAGAGAGGCTAAGGCGGAAAATACAGCAGCCAACTCGAAGTAACAGAAGATTCTAGACTGACACAAAAATTGGGAGTAGAACAACGTATGCCAAACATAACGCGGCGTATTAATCATAGGTCCGTTCATCCCATAAAAGAAAATAGACGCATACGCAATATGATACCAGGCCCGAATGACAATAGAGAAGAGGTTCTCGGTTCCCGTCCGCCGTTCCCCCCGTTCCAGAGTAGCTAGGGTGGGACCAAACAAGCCGGTGAAGGGAAGCATCAGCGCGAACATCGTCGCCATTAGCCTCCCCATTGTAAGGAAGATAACCCAGGGAGCACCCGTGTTGCGGCTGAGATTAACGGCGATCCCGTAAGATATGCGGGCGCAAAACCACATAACGCTAACGAAGGCGGCCCAGCGCGAGCGGAAAACATGGGGCAATTCCACCGATAATGAATTAAGAGGAATGAGGCTGGGAGATAAGTTAGAATTCGAAGGGGTTGAATAGGGAGTCTGATATGACACGTACATCATATCCGCAACTACAATCACTACAGTCCACCACGGTTCAGTGTTGTTGAAGCCGATGAGCCATATGATTCTCTCTACTACAATGGTAATAACCGAGAGAACAGCGAGCCTGGCATAGTGAGTTGAGAAACAACGCCAAGTATATTATTTGGCTGTGAAATTACCATTGTGCATAGACGGCTATATGGTTCGTAAGTAAGGGCTTCTATCGTACAGAGCGTTCATTGTCCTGGTATTCGGAGAAAACATACTTGCATTTAGCAACTTGAGATCCTTCCATATGTTGGAAACCACCTTCATTTTATCCAACTCGGTTAATTTAATGATCTCTATAAGTTGCATTCAAACCCAAAGTGTAAAGAAAAGATCTAGTAGGAAATATTCTTGATGGTTTCATGTATTCTCAAAGAAATGCTCATCGGACCATCGGGCTTATGAGCGGCTAGGTGTCGTTAGATAGGACCGAATCTGGAAAGCCTTGTTGAGGCGCAATGTTTCGGCGTTTAATGTTTAATGCAACGCGTGGCGGATAGTCAATCCTATGATGCACAGTCTGTTTCAGCCCTAGCCGTCCTTAGGGGTTACATTGACTAAGCCTGTAAGCCTTATTAATCACCTACTGAAGTAGCTCACAGCAGCTACAGTTATTCTTTAATGATGCATACAATAACGAAAATCCGTCATCAGGGTCAAGCGATGCCATTACAAACCTGACGTCTTCTACAGACGTAAAACAAAAGATGCCAGACCAAGTATATGGTCCCTTGGGCCCCAAAGCCATACGACTACTATCAGTTGCCCCAGGCTTTGCATCTGAGACAATCAACTGCAGCCTCACCGTTATCCACGATCGGGACGATGCGCCACAGTATGACGCGATTTCTTATGTATGGGGAACTAAATTATCCGATGAACCTATTATGTGTAATGGGCAAAGAATGATGGTTACTGAGAATCTGATCGCGGCAATGAGATACCTCCGTCCGCTCCCAAACTGGGATTCGGTTATCACTTGGCCTGAAGATCATGTGCTCTCCTCGAGTAATAATGTTTGGGGCGCATTTGCGACTAACCGACAAGAAGAGCGGGAGCACTCCACATCCCAGCAGAGGCCGATATGGATAGACGCGATCTGCATCAACCAAAACGACAGGGCTGAAAAGGAGAATCAGGTCAAGTTGATGGATAAGATATACGCCAATGCGACTACTGTTAAGATCTGGTTGGGTGAAGCCAACGACTCCTACATAGCTGACTATCCACGTCTAAAGTCGCTGCAGCCGATAGGGCTCGTATCGCTCACTCCCAAATTCCACCTTGGGCAATACGGGAGGATGCCGGTCGTTCTCGCGTTTATTGCACAAGCATTGAGGAACGTTCGTGCTGGCGGTGATTATCCCACAGCGTCAAAATCAGCCATTGACGCAGCCTATAGAAACCGCGTACACGGTTTTCCGACCGCGAGTGCTGAGGAATGGAAGATTCTCCGTGGCTTTTTTGGTAACCCTTGGTTCGAGCGTATCTGGGTCGTACAGGAAGTGGTTCATGCCAGGCGGGCAATAGTTATTCTAGGAGACTGGCAGGTTGAGTGGAAAGCAATAGGGGAAGCTGCAACATGGTTCCAGGCATATGGCTTTGCCTTGCCCCCCGACTTTAAATCTACTGAGGACATGAAAGATCTCATACCAGTGTCCAAGGTCGCTGTGATGTGGCAGATGTCAGGGAAAAGGCGACCTCTACTTCAAATGCTACGCGATTTTCGAGGTCGGAAAGCGACGCTCAAGGTAGATAGGGTATACGCAGCCTACAGCCTGGCGGAAGAGACATCGAATACAGACAAGCTTGATCCACTAATCGAACCGACCTACGATGAGAATCTCATTACCGAGGTGTATCCAAATGTATCGCGTTTTCTCATAATAGAGCATGGGAATCTAGCGGCATTGTCTCACGCTGGGGGTATCCAGGGAGTAAAAACGTCTGATTACCCATCTTGGGTCCCCGATTGGAGCCAACCGAAGATATCCATTGAGTTGGTCAACGATAACCAGGACGAGCTTCCTTACAATGCAGACAGCAATGAGCATCTGACAATCGGAGACTCTACAGACTCCAAATGTCTTTCTGTCAAAGGAATAAGGGTTCCCGCTGGCGTCGTGCGCGCGTACGGGGACAAGCTGATCAGCTATGGCTTTCGACATAAAACATATAAGGAGGAACAAGACTTTGTGAAGTCGGCCTGGAATCTGATAGCACACCTCGCTAATGGGAAGGGCAGGCCAGAAGATGACAAGTTAAAGATGTACCGCCCTGAAAATATACCGCACACTTTTATCTCGACGCTTACTGCGGGCCTCACTGACACGAAGCAACCGATCGATGATGATCCTAACTTCCTCGATGATGCCGCGGATTGGCTGCTCCAGCAGTTCGGCGGTCGGATTCCAGTCTCGGGGATGAATAGAAAATGGAGATTGCCCGGTGCCATTTGGAACTCTTCGAATTCAGGCCGATTTCACGAAGCTTTCACACGTGTCTGCTTACATAGACGGTTCTTCGTCACCACGGAGAATTTGATGGGAATAGGCCCCGAGACCATGGAAAAGGACGATATAATAGTCATATTATTTGGTGGTAAAGTCCCATATGTCGTGCGGGAACTCGGAGAAGCCAAGTATTCGTTCATTGGGGAATGTTACGTCCCAGGCTTGATGGCTGGCGAAGCAGTCGAGCCGCTGAAGAAGAATGGACGTAAGGCGGAATTCTTCAATCTTGTGTAACGAATATTTTATGCCGGTCCGCGAGTGATCCGGTGTACCCGCTCTTCGTATTCGTTCATGCTCTCCTGGTTATCCGAGCTCCCCGAATCGGGGTTTTATGCCTTCCGTGAAACCTTCTCATCACCGTTACATATTTGTTCATCACCTCACTTTATGAGAGGGAGACATTCCTTGGTAACCCAGCGGAACAACACAAGAACCGTGAGCTCCTCGGGACGGGACCTCGGGAGCATCTACGGTTCTAAAGATGAGGACAGGAAGAGTCGGTTGAAGTTCACATGCCGTCCCCAAGACCGGAGCTAGAGGACTTCTCCGCATCCTCACAACTTGCCGATTGTGACTAAACAGTCCAAAAGCGGCAACAAGTACGCCATCGTTCGGTATGAAACCAGAATACTGCAGAACACACGATCTGGACGTTGCTGATTGGTTTCCGTCAGGGAGGGGTACTAGAATAGATACAGATCCATGATAACTCCGAATAAAAACGGGTGAACAACGGCGAGTTTTTTATGTGCCAAGACATGGACGTGTGACCTAATGCAAGTGCTTACATGTACTTAAGATGATGAGATCTTATCTTGGAATTTAGAATAGAATTTTAGGAAGTTTCTGATAGAATAATTCTAGCCTTTAATGTTCAATGTTGTATAAAGTTATGCTCACACGTAAAACGGGTACCGACCTGCCATCCGGTCTTAGGAGGAGTACATAACCGACCAGCCGAGGTGTGCATAATATGTATGTACATTCAAGGTTGCAGGTCCATACATCGTTTCCCACGCGCACCTGCTGGGCTTGCTTTGGTCTGCTGGGGTACGGGGCCAGAATTGTAAGGGTCCATTGGATCTAAAAAAACGAACGAGGTGAGCTAACTGACAAATCCCCACAGAGCCCTGATAAATGAATTAGGAAACCGCTGATTCGTCAGAGTGCTATTAGGATTCGGGTTGCCGTGCGCTCCGCTGACCGCTAGCTCCCTTGAAATTTTAGGGGACAGAAGGCATTCGAACTTGTAGAAATCAAACACCAATACAATTAATTTACTTACTTAGCTCCAATCTCACTTTCTTATCCCCAACTCCTCTCCTTCAGCAACCCCGATCTCCGTGCCGAGTGTGCATTGTGCCTGTCTTCCATCTTGACTTCAAAGTCGCGTCATTATCTCCGTAAAGCAAGCGATTGATATCGATAAATTTGTTTGGAAAGAAACAATTAAGTCAAAATGTCCCTGGAACTCACCTATCAAGACGTTGCCGAGCACAACACCAAGAAGGACCTTTTCCTCGTTATCCACGATAAGATTTACGATGCTACGAAATTCATTGACGAGCATCCGTAAGTGCTTCTACGCATTGTGCGATTCGAATTCGCAATTGCTTCTAGCTCTTTTGCTAGCTTCGAGTCGCAATTCGAACGCTCGGACATAGTTGACTAACACGTGTTCTTTCACGTAGCGGTGGTGAAGAGGTCCTCTTAGATGTCGGTGGCCAGGATGCGACGGAGGCATTCGAAGACGTCGGCCACAGTGATGAAGCCCGGGAAACCCTGGAGCAACTCCTCGTCGGTACCCTCAAGCGGAAGGTAAGAAAATCCCCAAGAAAATGCCCTTCGATCACCGTCTTCTACCTCTAATTTTTCTTATCCCCCCATCTTACTCCGATGTGCTGACGGACTTTGGATACAGCCCGGTGACCCGCAACCCAAGGCTCACCAGCCTTCCCTTGCACCCGCCGCGAACACATCATCCGCTGGTTATGGTACCGCCCTATACGCCGTCGTCTTCATCGGAGGCTTAGTCGCCTTTGGTGCCTACCAATACCTCCAGGCCCAACAAGCTAAGGAGGCCTAGAGGACCGGGGCTCTTCGGGCGAAGTTATTGGAGGGATTGGGAGTGAGTTAGACAAGTCAAGAGATGAGATCGGTATTCTCATGACAATACATCTGTTATCCGATGCTTAATAGATCAGGTCTCTTGGTTCTTTTTATATATGGTTCAATGCTATTTTGACGTCAGACTATTTGGTATTTACGACAACCAAAAAGTCAGATGCGAATACGATTGTTTAACTAGTAGAATTGATTGATTGATGAGGGATGGCGGTCACTTTTTTAACAACAGGCAATTTTAATAAACCCGATGATCGATACTGGTACTGGCGGGAATACTAATAATCAATTTGGTGCCGGATGAATTCAACAATTGCTGGCATCAATTGATAATTTTGGGAATGACATTTTTACGGCAACTTGAATCGATTTGCTCTACAGTGACTATTAGTAAACCTTTTTCTCGTTTTTCCCATGTGTAATTGACAACACCCGGTGCAATACCTAGAATCACTTATAGCCACATCCGTTTTCCTTAACTTTCACACTTACTACCTACACAATACGTTTTCATCTTAGATGCCTATAATAGATAAGCCTCACATATTCCTCAAGGATGCGTACATACAATTATCCCCGTCAAATTCGCACTCGGCTGTGCCATTTATAGTTTAAAATAGTATAGCATTAACTGATATGTCGTTCAATGCTGACATTTGCAAACAGCCTATCCAGGATTCGCCCTTTTTCAACACTCGTTTGTCCTAGTGCACGGAGGTACCTAAGTACCGATGGGAAGACAAACGTTGAGTTTCAATATTCCGAAGTCCTTTGTCTTAGGTACATATGTAGGTACCTACTGAAATGGTTTAAGCTTAGACCAATTCACATATTCAAGCTTCAAATGTACCGTATATACAGTACGTACCCCGTTCCACTTATTAGAGCTAATCTAATCAAGACATTACCTAATTAACAATTAACCACCTTTCAGCCTCGTTTCGCGATTCTTCATTCCTGCGTTCTTCTACCATCCGTCTCTTGACGAGATCGGCCTTCAATAATAAAACACCTTTTCGCCACACTACGAGGATCCATATCGACTCGCCCATTATGTCTCCCTCGAAGTCCACTACGGGTGTAAAGCGAGCCGCTCCCGCCGCATCCCCATCCGCAGGAGCAAACGCCAGCGGCAAGACTGACGGCACATCTTCGAAGCGTCAAAAGCGCGACGGACTCGCTGCCAGCAAAGATCATGCCTCGACCCCGACTCCTGCTGCTGCTGCAGCTGCTGCGGCTGAGAATGACTACGGTGTCAACTTGATGACGAACCTCACATACGCAGTCGAATTCCTCAAAACGAAAGGAACCCCCAAGTCCCTACAGGCAATCATCGATCACTTATCGCTACACCTTCATTCCGAGCAGCAACGAAAACGATTCGCACAGGCCATGCAGCAATTCGCACGCATCAAGTGGAACAAGCCCCCTAACGCGAAGGAGACCGATTGGCAAGTCGGCACCTACGAATTCAAGCCCACGCTCCCCGGCGTCAACTCCAAAGACACGCTCCTCGAGTATCTCCAGAGCAAAAAGGACGCCGGAGCCACCGAGGTGAAGCAGATCAAAGATGGATGGCCTGACTGCGACGAAGCTATCCTCGAGCTGGAGAAGGAACACAAGATCCTGACTGTGCGCACAAAGAAGGAACAGACGCCGCGATACATCTGGATCGACAACCCGGATCTGCACCACCATGTCGACGACGAGTTCCGGGCTATGTGGTTCAAGGAGCCGCTGCCGTCAGCCGATGAAATGCCCCGAAGACTTAAGGCGCTGGGGCAGAAGGCGACGAGCGGAGACCCGAAGAAGAATCTCAACGCTGGTCAGAAGGCCCCACCGAAGCGCAAGAAGGCCTCTCGTGTCCAGAAGAAGTTCGAGAACGAGCACATGAGAAACATCTTCGACCAGCACAAGCGCAAATAAGCTTGAGCTTGTATGAGCGTTTTAGGGTCGGTTTCTTAGGGGTTTTGCGTTTATTATCGGAATTGGTCGTCTGGTATTAAAGTGTTCAGAGAAAAGGGAGAAATTAGCATCCACGGCGTTCAGGTTGGTCATACATCATGAGGTGTTCCGGAAGGGAAGTGGACTTGCATAAAGTGTCTTTACCATACATACATGCATGAATGCATTCACACAACATACCCACTAAGAGACTTTAATACACGGTGAGAATGACTCGTCAAATGAGTCTGTGTCTCTGTGTTGCATTCTATAATATTCCATTGGTATAAAAGGAATTTCAGTCTAAGTAGTACCACCGGTGGTACTTCTATCGTGGACTTCATTAAATCCAGATCTATCTCATTAAGTTACGAGGCACGATGTATATTGTGATAATGCCAGAATCTTAGAAAAGCCAGGCAGGTCCGGCTGAGATGGATTGGCACTATCTCCTTTTTCTCATTACTCCGTCATCTGGTCCTTGTATCTATTTTGTTACTTCTTTCTCGCTGTAGTACAAGACCAAGCCACTGGTTTCAAATCAGAGTAAAGCACCTACAGTACGAACAATTCATGAATTACATGCCAAAAGAACAGGGCTAAAACGAAACACATAGTAATAATATAATTTTATAGTCAACAAAAACTGCCTTAGGTATGTTATCCTCAAATAACCATGACCGGAATCATGACCATTCCCACAGCTGGTTGAGCGAGTCTCAATCAAACACTTTTAAGCGCCAAACTCACTACATCGAGCCAGCAGCCTCGAATTCATGCAACCCAAACGACGTAGGGTCTTTGCTTCCACTTCGGGTATAAACCCCTTATTTACTCCATTTCCCAGTTCATCCACGCGAAAGAACGTAGACCCAAATCTCATCAGCCGACTCGGTATATGGCACCTTCACTACAACGATGTGCAGCGCGTTCCTATAGCATTGAACGCCAAACGTCTCCCTTCATAGTAACAAAGTCAAGCACCACCATCACGCACTCCCAGCCGCACCCTGTCTCCCTCCACCACCCCTCCCAATCCTCTCAAACTCCTCCACAAAAAACTCCCTACTCTGCAACCCCCCAATCACATACCGATCATTCACAATAAACGTCGGCACAGCCCGAACATTCAGCCCGCGCCGTCCATGCGGCGACGTCACGTCCAGGAATAGCTCGTCGACCGCGCGTCCCCACTCCTCGCTCTCGCACACGGCGAGGAGATCCACGGCGCTGAACCCCGTCACCGCGGCTACGGTCGCGGCTAGCGCACGCCGGTCCGATAGGTCCCCGTCGAGTTCGTGGTGCCACTTGAAGAGCGCCTCCAGGACGCGGAGCTGGAGCGCTGGGCCCCGGGTGGGATTGCTGTGAGAGGTCGATGGTGCCGGGGGTGGGTCGGTTTGTGGCGGCGGGGAGGTGGGTGCGATCTCCGGCGCGGCTGAGGCCGCCCCCTGGTTCAGGCTCGGGTTTCGGTTTGGGGAGCGCTGCTTGGCGAAGGCCGTGCTCGGGGCTGTAGTCGGCGTGCTTTCGAGCGCGAAGCGGAGCAGCTTGTGGGCATCCCGCGTGTTCCCCGTGCGGCCCTTCCAACTAAACTTGATGCCGACCGTCTCGCCTAAGACAGCCCACTGGTCGATGCTGTATTTGGGCGCGTTGAGGTAGGTGGGTTTATCGTATGCTGTGAACGTGTGGTTAGTTACTTAGTCAAAAACGGCGTTTCCTGGTGCGCTTTCACGTAAATTGAACAGGAAATGCCTGATTCTGGGATGCGTTTCGAGAGTTGGGTCCGGAGGATGTGGTTGGGATGTTATGTATCCCCCTATTGCTCTAGTTGGTTTGCGTCTCAAAGCAGGTGGGAAGATTTTATTTGCTTTATTGGCAACTGCCAAATGGAGTGAGATGGCATAGGAGGTTGGGATTTGTTCATACGAATATTGGGTAAGTTGGATAGGGGAACTCACCACTTCGAGGCGCGAGCGGATCAAGCAGAAATGGCGAGCATATTACCTCGAACGTTGCCCCAGGATGACGATCTTTGTAGGCCGTGATAGCATTGTTCAAGTTCTTCAGTCCAATATAACACCATGGACAGAGTACATCCAAGATGAATTCCACGGTAAAGTCCGTCGTTCCCAATGTAGTATCGACCCTGGCAGCCTCGCCCTTTTCTTTCGTTTCCAACTTTCCATTCCTGTTGTCAGCAGGCGCCAGCAAGTCTCGTATGCTCGCCATATTCTGTAGTTTGTGGTAACGTCGATCCCGGGACGGGTGTCATGGAACAAAGGCAAAAATCCTCAAAGAGTTGTAGATACATCCGTGAAGTACCTTAGTGCCTCCCATGAAAGCAGAAACTGGTCAGTAGAGGTGGTCGCCCTCAAATAAAACTAGAGACTAGCAAGGTAGCCGTAGTTAAAACAGAACCGCCTTAGCAGAAAAGGAATAAGGAGAAAACGTGATAGGAAGAGAGGGTTAAATCAACGACTCCACAGTCACATCCTCGGCTTTCCTGATTTTGTAATCAGCCTTCTAAACTGGAAGGCTATTCGGCCGTGGAGATAGTGAGATTGACGATAATATTATCTCTACAAAAGAGAAATCATCAGTTTGGAAAGAAAAGGCGAGTAATGTCATCTCTTGGACCCCATCACGATCTGCACATAAGGCGTGAAGGACATGCAGCAACTCCAAAGGCTCGTAAGAAATCTACGAATCGTAAGCCGGTTCCTGTTACGGGAGCCGAGTTTGTCCCACGCTAATCGGTTCGTATGGTGTTTCGCAGCTCAGTCGTACGCAACGACACGGCGCGAAAGCTTCGGAAGAAGCGATCTGCCTGCGGCGCAGTTAATATGTATTCGAAGCGATCGAAAATTTTCCATGTTTGATGTGACGGAGAACGCCATAAGGGTAACGCATAATTCCGAGTTATGAGGATTAAGCGTCCCGGCGGCGTAGGGGGGAAATGACAACAATGTATGGTGCCCCATATGATCACAAATCAAAAAATCACAGAATGCTTCCTGCAAGCTGGGGCACACGGCAACCATCCCATTTTGTAATCTTCGAAGAACAACCCGCCGCCAAAACTCGTCATAATCGTACGAGAATTCGTGTATTGATAAAATAAATTTGCTTCTGGAGAAAAGCCAACCGTTTAAAGTTGTCGCTATATATGCCATGCTGGCTTTATGAAGCATGGACAGGGCTTGTATGTAGTGTAAGTAGACGAGGATCACTAGCCTTTTCAGCGCGGTAGTCTACCTGGCATAAGAATTTTCCGGGCTTTCATATTGAATACTACACGGTCTTGCTGGGATACGTGGTACCCCAATCGCCATCGCGTCGACGCAGTGGCCCTTGGCCTAGGGAATTTAGCGTTGTTATATGTACTAAGGACCCGATGATACGGGTCCGTTATCGAAATGTCATCATGATCTGCATGAATGGGGTCGGTAGAGGGGGATTTAGGGTGATAGAATACGACATTGGAAAAACCTATGTATACGAGTTTATATGAGCAGAACTTGGAAGACATTCAGGTTAGCAGCCTTGAATAATTATTTAGTAGCACGAACCACCCGCAAGCGATAAGCAATTAGTATAGAACCTGGGATTTCTGTTCCCTTTCCAATTGCGATTAATGAACTACCTACCCTATTGTTTCTATAGCCTCAGAGGTTGAATCTCTTAAGAATTAAGTATCCAGTGAGTACCAAGGAGGTAGTAAGTAGCCTATTAACCATGCAAAGAGGACAGACCAGCTCGATCCAAAGGATTGCCTAGAGTTCTTTTTTTCTTTTCTTTTTTTCCTCATTCTTAATTGCTCCATATCGGCAATTTATCTTCAGGCGCATCCTTTTCTTGGTTCGTATGAGCTGGGTTTGCTCTATACCGAAATCCATCGCACGAAGTCGAATGCCAAATATCTTATTCGCAACCACTAGGGAAGCAACGTATCAGCGCATCCCCGAGCCTAGTATTTCCTAATCCTCATTCCTATTTCCCTAAACCTCCCTCCGCACCGATTATGCGTTCTGTATTGCGTCATAAAGGCCGTCGAGTCCAACCAGCTTAAATCGAATCGGGAGGAAGAAACGAAGTCCGAACGGCCATCTTAACCTCGGTTGAATCCATCAAGAGGTTAGTATGTTTTGGCTCATTTATATTATAAAGTTTCACTGGTGGACTTGGTCGGTATCGCCGGCCGATTAATGTGAGGCCCGTGCCTCTAGACTGAGCTGAGTGAAACCGCCTCGAGGCAGATGGATTCCTGATCTGAAAGCCTTAAAAGAAAAACAAAGAGAAAAATGAAATAAACGCCATCTGCAAGTCCCTCCTTGAACGCATGTCGCGAATAATCACACCGTGCCGTGCCTTTGGGTATTGAGCCTTCCATAACAAAGGAAAGATGCAAGGAACAAAGGAGATCTATTGTTGAAAGTCGAAATCATCTCCGAACGGCAGCCACAGTTCAGGTACTCCGTTGCAAGTCAGGGGTTGACTGTGGTAGTCACCATGGTCACCATTGTAAGGCAAGGATGGACCATTATAGTCGTTGTTATGAACCGGGTATAGACCATTGTAGTTGTTGTTATGAGCCGGGTATGGACCATTGTAGTCGTTGTTGTGAGCCGGATATGGACCATTGTAGTCGTTGTTGTAAGCCGGATATGGACCATTGTAATCGTTGTTGTGAGCCGGATATGGACCATTGTAGTCGTTGTTGTGAGCCAGGTATGGGTCTCTGAAGCCGTCGTCGTAAGTCCGGTGTGGATATCTGCAGCCGCCAACCTATGGGCCGGCCCAGACTTCGCCCCGCGTCTTAACTTCATAGTTCCCGGAACCAGGATCAGTGCTTGTCGGACGTCTAATTTGAGCTCCAGCACTGTAGTATATCTGGCTCATGCTGTTACTACCCAGGAAAGTCTGGTCGGGATCCGGATACACATAACTATTGCCACCGTTGCTATGAGTGGGTGAAGGCATGTGCGAGGGCGAGTGCCAGCTCGAGCTACCCATGTGAGGGCTTCCACCAGTGCTGCCACTTCCAGATTGGTGTGACTCGACACTAGGCTCCAGGGTCGGCGGAGGAGGATAAGTTGTGGGGTGAGATGTAGGTCGCATGCCAGTGGTATAACCAGGAGCAGACGTAGGGCTCTGAGATTGCATGTCGGTGCGAAGATGAACCGGAAGGGATCCGTTGCTTACGTACGAATAGTCGCTATTACGCATTGCGTTTGCTGCGGCCAGCTCAGCACTAGGCGAAATGGACAATTGTCTTTGACCCGGTGAGGGAGTGTTCAACGGAGATCCATGTGCCGATGTGGGATCGACATCACTATGTGTGGCCCGACCTGTCACTCTGTTGGCTTGAGCAGTAGCCAGGGCTTGGGCCGTAGCTTGGGCCGCCTCCTCAACCGTGCCACTATGCAGATTTTGGTGGCGAGTCAATGTGGTCTTGCGTGTGAAAGTCTTCTGGCAGTTCGCATAGGGGCATTTGTACGGCCTCTTACCCGAATGAATGCGCCTGTGTCTTGCCAACGAGCTACTATCACTGAAAGGCTATATCCGTAGAATTAGTATCACTCACAAATGAGTCGGGATAAGCTAAATACCTTGCCACACTTCTCACACATATGCGGTTTTTCACCGGTGTGGACTCGCTGATGCACCGTGAGAGCTGATCGCTGGATAAACTGCTTACCGCAACCTTCAAAGTCGCAGACGTGAGGGCGAATTCCACTATGGATGCGTTCTAAATTTCCCGTTAGAGTTGGACAATCTAGTTACTTGGAACAAAATAACTTACCGTGCCTAGCCAGATCGCTACGCCGGGCAAAGGCTTTGTTGCACGTGCTACAAGGGTAGGCCTTAGGGGGAGGTTGCGGCTGCTGGGGCATCTCAGGGGGGTTGTTGTAGGACAAAGGGAGGCCATGAGGAACTGGTGGCATGCTTGGGATCATCATGCCCGGTGGCATGTTCGGGTCAGATAGAGGCATCGACGTCGACATCGCAGATGGAGAGACATAGGGTCGTCCATTACCCATTCCATTCAGAGAATCTAACGGCTGGCCACCATGGGGGCCTGAGTGATAGGAGCTCTCCGATCCATGGGGTGAATTCGAGCGGTCAATGCCAGGCGCGAGTTGCGGGTGAGGTAGAAGTTGGTGCTCCGGCGAGGGACCCGATACTGTGGCTGCCGCAGCAGCTGCTGCGTTCTTTTTGTCCAGCATATTTGTGATGTTCATCACCTCCGATGAAGGCGATTTGGACATATTGGTGCGAACTAGGCCAATCAGTCCCGGTTGATTAGGTGATATCTATCGCGCTACCAAATTCCGATAGAGAATCGCGTAGATTGCCGTGTTGCGCGTTCTTTAGAGGGGTAATCCTTCTTGGAACCCTCTGAAGTCGGGTTCAATACCGAATATCACGGGATTCGGGAGTAAACCAGCTTCGTACAACCGAGGGTGTTATACCGCGTTGAAGCCAGGTAAACAAGGCCAATTTGCCTTAGTCGCCGAAGCCAGATATGATCTTGCGGAAAATTCCCAAGTTAGTACGCGTCAGCTTTTGACTCGAAAAGTCCAAATCAACCGATCCAGTGTTGCGTGACTATGGTTTGCTGGTGAAATATTCGAGGTCGGAGTTACACGCAAGTAAAGCTGACTATTTGCGATCGGGTAACGCAATGCGCCTGAAGTTCTGTCGGATATCAAGGAAAGTCTGCACAGCAGCGCGGCGCACGTTGCGATCTCTTTGTTAAGAGATTAATATCGGCTATTAGAGGATATGACAAGGGCGGGGTAGAGGTGTCGCGGCTGTACGCCGTACTAGTCGGACTCGAGAGGAGAATGTGGTTAAGGGAGAGCGTCGAGTGAGGTGGCCAGTCAGTCGCCGTTCTGCGTTGTCTATCGGGGGGCAAAAGTCCGTAATCCTATGAGCGAACCAGATCAAGTCAGCACTCTTGTACACACTCTAGGCGGATCTGATGAAAATGCAAGGAGATGAGAACCAAGGCCAGCTCTATGATATTCATAGTACACAAGGGATGCAAGGTGATGTTTGTAGACTTGGAGCTTGCTCACGGAGCCAAGTAGCACCGAAGTCGTTTGTGATGCAAGATACCTCGAAACTCGAAGACCACCTCCAGTCCCATCCGAGAACACCAGATCAAAGCGATGATCAAGATGCGACGCGTGACAAAAGCTATGAAGAGACACTCAGATCCCAGAGCGGCAGAAGCAAGCACATCGTCCAAACCAAAGCGGTGGATATCGCAGCGACAAAAGAAAACGGGCGGGTGGATCTAGAGCTGGCCGACTAAGGGAGCTGGAATGGGGGCAGCTTGTGATCCCAACGTACCTCGAAGAATTATTCGGACCTTGTGCGAGATGTCGTCAAAGGTGATATGAGAAACAAGAACGCCGTGACGAATGGCGATTAATCCCCAAGTAGACGTTCTTGGAAAGGAATAAGGGTTGACGAAGGAATAAGGGAAAAAAGGTTATGTGTGTGACGGCAAGGAAAAATAATGGAAGTGATGAAATGATCAAATTGACCGTGGTATTTAGGTAAGCTTTTTTTTTTTTGAGGAGGTACCGTGGGTACATCCAGCGCAAGATGCAGTTTTGGCGGTGGACAAACTAGCGTGCGAAGTGCAGGTGGGTGCACATGTGGGTTTGTGCATGCGCGTTGGTACATGTAGTAAGGAACGGGGGGCAGGGACCTGAAGAAACTACCTAAGGTACCGCACGTCCTACTGCGGAAGGAGTCAAGCCCAGGCCAGTATCAACTGTGAAGTACTTACGTACCTATGTATGTATGTGGACTAGTACCGTATATACACGTACCTCCTGCCTTAGGATGCAACTTCCCACGTATGTATTCACTGAGTGAGAAAAATATTATTAGTGACGTGGGAAGTAAAATTCTCCTAATTCAAATGTAGGATTAGTATTAACAAACTTTTTTCTCCTCTCCTTTTTCCTTCTTTTTTTTCTTGTAACCCTGCTCGCCTTGTCAGGGCCAATGAAACCATATCTTAGTAGGGCTACAGCTATCAAGGTACCCAAGTACCCAAGTAGCCTACGTACATACCTACATCTAAAGTACGCTAAGGCATAATTGATTTTGCGCTAACTGTTTCAAGCGCTATATATTACGCCTTTAGGAAAAGACATATATGCTTTTTAAAACTTGCTCTTTACGGGTTGGAAACATCCGGGGCTTTTCCGTTTAACTTAATTTTATGATTTTGATTTTGATTTCTCAATATTTAGATTCCAGCTCGTATTTTCTCTCTTGTCGTTTATCTAGTTGATTTATTCGAAGCTTTAAACATTATGTGGCACATATCAATGCCAACGTTGTATAGTTTCTATTTACGTGTAGGTGTCTGAACATGTTTACCTTGGCAATCCAGGGACGAATATGACCCTGGTACGGATCCACACAATGAGCTCCGCTCTTATTATCCGTGGTATTGATATGATCTCCCCCAGACATGCCATTGTGCATAATCTCTTCATGGGGAGTGAATGGCATTAAGGGTGAACCTTTCGTATGAGAGTTGACATGCGTATAGGGGGGTATTAGACGACTGGGCATTTAAGAGGTAGCCAATGTGTATACCATGCAAGTACCTGACATTACAGTACATAGTATATCTACCTCGTATAGATTCGACAGCGGAGTTACGGATCTCGGGGGATTATTGATAAATCTAAGGCACAGTGACGACTGGGTGAGTAATGAGTTACCAGTAACCTTTCACCGGGACTGCCTGGTTCCAATATCTTCAGGCGCGTTCAAGGGATGATGTGGGATTTGGCGCGTACCGGAGACATGGTAAGATTTAATGAGACGAGCAGACACCCATGCTATTATGGCATGTAATTGCTTGCCTTGTTTACTTTCCGTCCGGCTTCATGGAAGTTCCATCATTTCCATAAATAGGAAGTTAAGTACACTACCTACTACATGTAGGTACTCTCTGTACATGTCTATGTAATGACGACTTTAGACTGTATCGAATTGCATATACGGTTCCGTCTCTAATAAAGGGGCGCTACGGAAAAGCCGATGAAATACTTGGATTGATATGCAATAGGGGATTCCCAGTACCAGGTTTTAAAGGCATCGAACGTTGCCTGGCGCTCAGACCTTCCGTTTGACTTTTTCTTTCCTTTGGTTTTGGTACCGGAATGAAACAGCGGCACCAAACAATTGGATCCGGTGAGAGAGAGAGTGCTACTGTAGGTTAGGTATGTGTATGTACGGTAGGTATTGCTTATGAAGTACGTACAACCTTTTCCATTCGTACCGGTATGACACCATGTATTTTGCATCTACCTCGTATGTAAGGCATCTCTCATTAGTTACAACTCAGATATCGAATTTTTACTTTTCCAGAATCAAACATCATCGTCGATTATGATGGATCTCAAACTTGCCACGCCACCTATTTCAGCGGGAAGACGCAGATGAACCCTGACTATACCCCCTAGAATACGCACACAAACGGCTCTCTTGCACTCTTCCCCCGTACAGTGCTCGAGTTCAAGCTTGAGTCAAATTCAAAGAGAAGAAGGAAGCATGTCAGCGACATATTCAACTCAATTTGATGCAGCCATCCGCAGGTCATGTCCTCGTGTGGTCATACAGATACCTCAGCTACTCAGTCAGAATAGGACACGAAACGATACGAAACCACGTCCTCGACGATGTACCCTTCGAAGTGGGCTACGACAACACTTATGCCGTCGCCCTATGGGATGGGTGCTTGTGGGGAATGAGCATGGGCTCATCAGCCAATGCACCCCGGCGCATGAGATTTTTAAGCAGGCTTAAAATTAGCCCTAGGCCCAACATAGAAAGATTCTGGAAGATTTCGAGAAACGGGAGAACGGGTCGAACGGGGAGATGCCGACATTGAAAGGAACCTTTCTCCTTTCAACCCAAACCCCCGACCAACGCGGCCATCTTGAATGATGGCCTAAATAGAACAGGATCGTGCAACAGCGCCGAGAAATCCAGGTAGGCAGTTACAAACTTATTATCACGGCAAGTTGCATTTGCCTCCCTCCTTATATCAATATGATAATCTTTTGATCTCGTGGTAATCATGCTTTATGCCTCGACTTGGGGGTATGTCTAGCATGGCCCTCCCTTGGGTTCCCCTTGGATTGATTCAGGGAAATGGATCGTTGCTTGATCCGTGACATGGACATCTCCCGCGCCTTGTCTAGCGGCACCTTCATTTCGCAGGCATTACGACAATGACATCAATTCATTTCAAGTCTTAGAGCCAAAACATTCTCGAAGCCTTTCCGTGTCTTCGATGCCCAACGCTAACATGGACCACGCCTGGACCAGGAAAAGATATTACATTTGCACCATCATGGACCACAACTTGTGGAGATGAGCGGGTGTTGACATTTTGAAGCGAACGATCCCCTGCACTTTTTTGTATTTCACTCTCTTATTCTAGAATCACACAAATCGCCATACTGCTGTAAGAACAGAGCGTTCAGGTAAATTGCCTCCTTAAATGTGAATACTACGGTCATCGTCTTTTAAGGGCGCCAAGAAAAAGAAAAGGAGTCGATCATTTCGACTCACCAACGCCACCCCATCAAGTCAGCTCTCAGTACGACCATACGTACAGCCACGCTTCTATGAAGTATTAGGCATATATCAGCTCGAGGTAAAAGCATAAGTGGTCTCAAAAGCTCTGTTGTGGTAGGTAAATCGACTTTGAAAACGGCGCATTAGCGAGCACCTACGTAACTCACCTATCCCTCATTACTGGTTATCTGATATATCAAGAGGAGGCAACCACCCCATCCGAAGCAGGTCTAGAATTTGAACCACTACTGCTTACATAGTACAACAATGGTAATATACAGTGTGTACGGGACTTTATTGCACAACGGTTCACCTCAGATCATACCAAAAATGTGACTGTGTCACGGTACCTAATATATTAACGTAACAGTAAGAGTACCCCATAGTATAACATACAGTTGAGCCAATTAGCAGCTCCACTCTCGATATTACAATGTCTTAGGCCATAGTGCAACACGAAGGTGAGTTGCATAGGTATGTAGGTAGGTATTTAACTACCCAATATACCCTCAGAGAGATGGGCCTTGCAAATATACATACTGCAAACAATATGGAAGGTTATATTCTACGGTAGTTCAAAGCATCAAATTCAAATCCACTGTAAGATTAGATGACATTGCATCTGCTTTTGACTAGGTCCAAAAATTCGAGGCTAGAAAAATGCCAGTGCGTGCCACGTTTTCTAACTGACACATCAAATGAGTTCCTACCGTAGTGTTCTCTCGAGCTGTCAAATAATAGTAACTAGTTCGAAGCGACCCAGATCCACATAGAGACGAGTATCTTGATGCCAACAAGTCTGCTGAAGCGTTGTTGACTTGGCACGTTCCTGATAGCTACAGACAGGAGCGATACGTATTCTACCTAGTGTATGTCATGCAATAGAAGTAATAGAGGATTGAATTCTTCAGCTTTAAAGCAATTTGTTATATTACTTCACCTATCGTATTTGCGAAGTACATACAATAGTCTCCATGTAGGTACACACCTCGACTTCTACCGAGGCACCGGCCTAAGACGGATCCACCACTACAGGGCTTAGCAATTTTCATGAGAAGTCCGCGTCACAAATCTAGCCTAGGGTATCCAAGAATAGGAAAAGAAAAAGTGATAGCTTGAAGTTGACGCTCTCAAAGATGTAAAATTGGGCATAGGAAACACTCTATTAGGAAATAGCGAGATTATTAGATCTCGGCGCGCCCCGAGTTGCAGTGATCGTGAAAGACAATGGAGCTTGGGGATAATGACACAACATCCGCATTCCCTCCTTTTATTTCTTGGGTACTAACCAGAAAACAGCTCTCTTTAGTTCCGTGTGTGGCGGCTGCCAAGGTCCAATAGATGGCTTAGACATAGGCTTAATAAGGGGGTACCACTGGTTATTCTAGTGGCATGGGATGCGTTCGATATAACTGCCACGAGGATCGTGAACTGCAATACGTACCGGATACATTTCGCTAATGAGCAGGAAATCTATTCTACAGTTCAAACCCATATAGCAAGAGATAATCACTGAAGAATGGTCTGTGAGGAGACTAACCCTAGACCTCTACTTAAGGGGTGACGCACAGTTAAGATCGACGTAACGGGAATACCTGCATGTATGCTTGCATGTCGAGCCTGTCATACCTTATCTGGTCTGTCTAGGTACATACATACGTTCTATAATGTGTTGATACCGTCTAGATCAACCTTGTCGTATTGAGAGCCGCTCGAAGTACCTGCGGTGAGGTCGCACTCACCGCTCAATGTTTACCTAAGGTACCTAGGTAGGTAGGTAGGTACTCAACATTTGCGGTATTAGAACTTTGGAATGTCATTAACAAGCGGTAACCACGAAGAGGCCTGTCGTTGATTTAGATACTGTGCCCATTCCTTTCCGCCGATATTCATCACGGGTCCCAATACGACATCACCGTCAAACTGCAAAATGCCCCTCCAAGAGTAAAAACATACCAACTACAGCGGTACCTTATGTTGAAGGTAAAACAGGTTATTCTAATGACCGGATAGCCCATCATGGCCTGCCTACACATTAGTCTCGTGGCGGACTGGCATGTTTGACTTAAGGTCCCCAGAACATCGTGGCTCGTTTAAAAGACTCAGTAATATGTAGACGTCGTATATACCATACCTCATATATTGAAATAATATCGGCGCATATCATTCGACGACATGCAATTCCTGGCAGTTGCCCTTGCTGAAAAAATTCGGTTGCCGGCCTGTCGACTCCATTCTGCCAAACAAGGATCTCCCTGGTCGGCGCGGCACCCGGATCGCCATCCGCGCCCATCCGCGCTCCGTCCATGCTAAGTACTATGGTGGTACCGGTTCAGTGCTACCTTAGGCGAACCCAGAACCGGTGAGACCCTTGTGAGAATGTTTCCCTTACCTACCAATGCCACCCCTGGGGACCCTTCTTTCTGGGTCATCCGACGCTCTGGGACGCAGAAATGCCCGAAGAGAAGCACGGTTACCTAGGTGTCTTCTTCGCGCGTCTATTCGCCTATCCGTCCATAAACGCAGCTTTCAGCTCAGTCATTCCCGACGACTACATCTGTGAACTTGTTCGGCTATCGACAAACCGCTCCATAACCATCTGCTAGTCCGCACGTGTGTTTGCACTTAGGCTCGTTCTCAATCAACGGAGACCCTTGTCCTGCGCAAGGACTTGAGACAGTGCCTAGACTACTTGCGTCAAACCTCCGAGCTTGACGTCTCTCGCCGTACATATTTTGTGCGGACCCCATTGTGCCCATGTCTTTCGTTACACTCCCCATAATTCCTGTTTACGTTGACGTGCATATAAACCTGGTACGTAACCAGCCACAGCCTATAAATCGGTGAGGCGGGCGTCTTTATTATGGCTTTGACTGCTCGGGCGCCCACTAATAACACATTAGAAACCGATATCGCACGGCAACCCTTTAAATACCAGGGCTGGAATCGTCTACTCGGCTGTCTGTGGCCTCTTTATGGAAGGTGCTTAGCGGTGTGTATAGGTGGTGCGCGGTTAGACACGATCAGAGTAAATTGACGTTGCGATAGTATGGCGTTAAGATGACCCTATATCTGAATAGTCCTACGTCTAAGGTTACACATACAGAGCTAAATATGAGATCTTCTGAACTAGTTGCTTTTGTATGTAGGCGAGCAAATGAATATACTACGTAATTAGCAATGAGGCATCCAATAACTAGTCAGCTAAAGAAGATGGAGTTTTAGTGCATGACCGGACTCGAGTAATTCACCGCTCGAAATGAACGCACTAGTGCTTAGAGATCGTGATTGCTCCCTCCCATCTTTCACCGTGTTACGCGGTGGCGTCGTTGAGGCTGTTTTTCTCTCTAAACGACTTGTCTTGGAAAGGAATGTTGCCCTGACCTATATGACAGCCAGGTTGAAGCTATCACGAGTTTACCGGCAGAGTACTCATTGTCAAACATGAGGTATAAGCTGTGGGGTTGATCTAGTGTCAGCATCATGCTTAGCTGTACGCCCAGTGTAGACTAGATGCTGTAGATAGATAGTTCATACATCCTTCGGACGTAAACAGTTCCTTCATCTCCTCCTAGTGTCATTATGCCGACGTACCTGGATCTAGGGCTTATGACCATTACACCTCTACTGGCTCCCTAGAATACTTTGCGGCTAGGATAACCGAATTACTTCTCGCGTCTATCACTCTGAACTCCGCCAGAGCCATTTATCCCTCTATTTTGAAAAGGGGTGGCCCAAAATTATTCGCAAGTGTCACTCCTTTTGCCCTTCAGGTGTCCCATCTGCCTCCCATAAACTCGAATTAATGAGATGAATCATCCCAGGCACCGCTTCAGATAGATGATTACACGAGCCGTGCGTTCAGTTCAGTCCTCCTTTATCTTCTATAGTGGAATTATGCAGAAGCTGCATCGGAGCCGTAATGAACTATCCAGGATGCTTAAGCAATGTATTCATGTTCTCGACCCCCGGAATGTTACTCAGCCGGGCCCGGTTGGAGACACTAGTATCAGATGTGCTGAGGTAGACTTCCGGTAGGGCAGTGAATCAGCCTTGTATACACTAACAAGGGGAACTTGTAATAAAGCTCCTTCCGCGTACGCTATAAAGGATCAAATCCTAGGCAGCTCGCCTCGGGAAGGGCTGTGGATGTTGTATTCTTCGTGCCGCGATCTTCAGTACATATTAATACTTAGGATCGAGAACAATGCCGTTTAACCAACTTAGTATTGGGAGGTGTCTCGCAAGATTCAACAAGTACGTATCGGCAAATATTTCTCTAAGGGGGTTAAGACGACCCCTTAAGATTCACGGCACGGCTACTGAAAATACCCAAGTTGGTTAGAAGCTGGGTTGCAAGCTACCTGCGGCATAATCATTGTTAGCCTGAATAGGTAATCTCGGCGTTATTGACATCATGGCCTAATCCGCGACGACGTAACTATTGATAAGTTTGTAATGATGGCTGCGTAGAGTACGGCGCCGCCGTGGAATATTGATGCCCAATCACGACGATCAGCGTCTTTCATTAATGATCCTTGTCATGGACTGCTAGTAAGAAAGAACCCCTATCAGCAATTTGATAGCAGAGATAATCTGGAGATTAAGAATAATCATCGTAAAGTTCGAAAACTCCCAACAAAATCTCACGAACTAATTTGATGTCGCGAATATTAGAGCATTAAGAGGACCCATTTGGCTCAGTCGAGGTGAAGCAATGACAAAAATAATGTGGATAACCTCACGGTGGTTATTTTGTTTCATGCGTCTATCTGGTTAGTAGGCTGCTTAGCCCAAGGCTAGCGGGTTCTTCAGGGGGGCCGGCCACGTTTTCTCGAAGCTTTGTAGTTAGTGTCCAGCGACCTTACCGGGTCGTTCCCGTCAGGTACCTACCTTTTTTTCTAGTTAGGACGCAGCTTTATCCTCGTAGGCATTTATTGAATTCCTGAATGAAGTCACTCCTCCGTAAGAAAGAAAGAAAAAAAAAGCCAGTTAGCCTGGTCAGAACCGTCTCCACCCTCTTCGGCGCCGCCCAACCCCCACGGGGCCTTGGACAAGATGCTGCGCTAGGAAGTCAATGCGTCACGCCTTGAATTCGATGATAGGTCCATGGTAAAATTTAGAAAGCCATCGGCCTGCGTGAATGGATGTTGAAGGGCTTCGTGTTCTACATGGTAGAGGCTGATATCTGACAATCTTACATATGCAATGCTCTGAATGGATTCCACTGGTTAACGCCCACCTGCTCCCGATATTAAGTATTATCTTATTCTTGCTTTCTTAGAATTTTTTTACAGCCTTTGCTGCGCAAGAAGAATATGATCTCCTGCACATGTAGGGCCGGCCGCCCCTAAGCTTCGGACTAAATCTTTAGCATGTCGCAGGCCTTTTCCAAGTTCATCGTCGATTTGTATATCGCTTTATTACCAGTGAATGGTTATTTTGAGGTGTTAGTCAAGTATTATACTTCGACAAGCGTGTTTCTTTAGAGAAAGACTGTCCAAGCGTAATTCGTTGCACTTTAGGGGGGAGCCCCTGTCCAGCAGAGGTCAGCTTTTGAAATGATACCGTGAAGCAGTTCACCAAACTAGCAGGTTGCACCAAGTTTCAAGCCCAAAACTCCTACCGAGATTATTGGCGTACCTCCAAAATTTCGATTCACAGATGCAGCAAATTCAACTTGGCTTCGAGGCGGTCGACATGTCATAATCACCACGTAGTGGTGTACTATAGTCTCGCCAGTGAACACGTATGGTCTCTTCGCAAATTGTAGGGGTTCTAGAACCTAGGGCCCCCCATTTGGTAAGCGGAGGGACTTTTAACCCATCTAGTCACATAATAACTGGATATTATTATATGTCTCAGGGGGCTGTGAATTATTGCATTGTCTAGCGTCACTGTAGCTAGACTTCACTACTATTCTGTCAGCCTTCCTTTGGTATATCCAGATGAAACTATCGTTAGGGTACTTTGTGCATAGAGAGACAAGCTGAAGCTTGCTTGCTTGATCTGGTAAGTTACTGTTTCCTGGAAGTAATTTGTACATTTGATTAATCACCGATTACAATAGCTATGTCTTCAGGCATGCCTTCTGCCCGCATGAGATCTAACTAGAGCACCGAGCTACCCATAGCAACCGCGCCGAACCTCGATTGACGCCCACGAAACGTTGTCTCTATAGTACCGTATACATACGATTCGAATGCCGGTGGGCAGAGTGAAAACTTTGCGCGATGCTTCCTCTTACTAGCCGTCTACTGCAACTACGCGACTTCTCCCGTCCAGGCGATCCATATGGTATCATGATATGCATACTGCGTCAGACAAGAGACAAGGCACTGCGCAAAAGAGACAGACAAATGGCTGAATGCAATTGTGCAGCCATAGATCCGATATATCGAAAAACTATGATATATTCCTGATGACATTTGAAGTGAGACCGGATTATCCGAAAACATACTCTTCCCAACTTGCTATGGTGTACATTGGAATAACTGTGTAGGCGCCATGCTGGACCATGACCATCTTTGTGTGGAGGATCAGCTATACTCAGGATCCAAGTCCGCGTGATCTGCAGGAATGTGTTCTAGCATACCAGGTATCTATCAAGCATAGGCCAACCATTAACACCATGGTCACCTTGTCGCAGGCACAACATATCACGCAAGCCGCGTGATTGACTTGGAGGCCGGCGCGAGGTAACCACTGATAGAGATAGTTTGGCTCGGTACAGGAAATGGGACCACAATGTTTCACAGTACGGATTAGGCAAAGACCATGAGTAGTAGTATCGAGCTTTGCTTGAAACGAGGGAATGATATGCTACTCTGAAGTTGTATCGGGCCAGGTGGGTGGTATTTCGGTAGCAGGTAATCTACTTGGATCAGTACCCAGTCGGATCCAGATTATATCAACGTGCGGTTGCAATTACTGATTAGACTTATTGTTAGCGTTTCCTTCCAATGCCAGCATTCATGTCACCCTGGATCGCCTAGACTAGACTAAAGCCTCCACAAAGTGTACCAAAAGCCGAGAGTCCATCATCACTTCCAATAGTATATCCAACGAAAGGTATCGAATAGGACAGGTGGTAAGAGTAACATGTCCAGCACTTGTCGATTTAGAGTTGCTGACAGTTATGGATTTTTACGCTTGATAAGAAGCATATGGGATAGATGTCGTCGTTTCGGACAATTGTGTTCGGTAACATTATAATTAAAATAGTATTTCTTGTTTGCGTAGCTAGGTAGATATCTTAACCTGTGAGACAACATTCTAACCTACAATCATACATCACCTAATGTATTGGGTACGTTGCTGTATAGTGAGAGATGCCCTTGGCCAGGTAAATAATAGATCCATGTTCGGTATACCATGTCTACGATTCTTTTCCACGTAGCACGCAGCATTGATTAACCACCCTGAAGTATGTCTTCATTTGATTCCCCCTGCAGTTCTTCCCACATAATCCCATCGGAGTTGGGGCAGCCGTAGGAAAGGAAATCAACACAGTTGCACAATCATCCAACTAGCTACTGATACGTGTATGAGTCCGATTACGGGATTCCACGATTACCAAGGGTAAGCAACTCGATAGAGGAGGGTCATCAAAGAGCGGACCTGTGGGAAGAACTTATATAGCAGGAGATGGAGCAAAGGGCCAACCGCGTGCCCAATGTAGTGGCTAGGACAGCCGATCTGTGAGAACTGACCCGTTAGAGCTTCGACCCGTTAGGAGGCCAAGTCCGAGAACGCGCGGATACATGGTTTATGTCTGTGTGTATACCGCAATTCCTAGCAGATAGGGTTAGGTCTCCATACACACCAACGTCGCCATTACCATCCCTGCAAGGTCTTCATCGTGGCACTGCGCCCAACAAAGCGCATCTACTGAATATTCTTCAACGACTATTGCCAGGAGTGGATATAAGGTAATCAGGGAATAGAGGCAAGGAAGCAACTGAAAAATGGAACTGATCAAACCGGAAAGCTTCCTAAGCTGGGATAAAATTTAGTATACCCCTTTCATGTCAAAAGCTATCACTTCACTCTGCTGACTATTGCATCTCCACGTATAGCACCTCTAACCATCAGGCCAGTATCACATATGGCTGTCGATAAAAACATTAACTTTGGTTATAAAATTTATTCTCTAACACTGGAGCAGGCATTTTACCTACAACCATTCTAACTAAAAGTTTTATTAGCATGGCTGTCATTTTCCACCGCCTTCTAGAATAATTTGCATATAGGATTTGTCCTGATTAAACTATCAACCAACTCTTACTCTCGTGTTCTTTTGGTTCCTTTCTATCCCGAGTGTTTTCGATGAAAATACTCATAGCTCTGTGCGTGAGACTTTTGTTCCACCACAAGCAAAAGGCTATGTCATTAATAGTTACCATATTAGTACCTAATTTGAACTATCTAGTAAAGTATAGTTTCTTATCCGGAATATCTCCTAGCATTCCGTCTGCCTGAGTAGGTATATAACAAAACTGGTCCCAAGGGTAGAAAGTTCTTACGTGTTCAGAAATTTACCGGACTTAACATAAAGAGGTAGTTTAGTTCATTTCGAGCAACTCATATTAACCCTAATATAACACAAATAGTCCCCCAATTTTCCACATCAAGGTGCTTCAGATTTGCAGCTACGTAACATCTCTTATTTTCCACAAAGCTAGCTGTCTATCGAGTTAGTTAGTGACTATAATGGCCTCTGACCGTCCATATTCCGGGCCCCTGAAGTAGAAATTTTTGCTCCAGATACAAAATTGGGAGCCTAGAACTGGAGAGGTCACCATGTGTAGCACATAAATAAAAGAATGCGAGTATAACTCAGGTGTTTCTCCACCACCAACTTTCTCTCTCCTTCATCTTCCCCACGGACAAGCTGTCATATTCGTTGCCCATGACAGTATGTTCCAGCCATCTCTCCATTTCGATCACTATCCTGTGTTTCGCATCCCGTTCAGATATTGTCGTAGACCCGAGGTGATCGGGTGTCCAGTGCCAACTCCACTCTAGGAACACGAAAAAGCGTTTCATTTTCCGCAGAGCCTGTAGTGGTGTCAAAAGGCGGGCTTGTGCTTTAAGCGTAGACTCTCCAGTCCATCCGGATTGTATAAGAGAGGGTCTGACATCACTCGAACCTCTTAGCCACGTGTGAACAATCACTGTCAATTGAGCTAGGTTCGCGTAGGCTTTCAGGTGGTCGATAGCGAAGCACCAGTCCAAGTAGAGGGGGCTACAGGTTTCCGGGCAAGATTCCGGACCTAGATAGGGAAATATAAACTCAAGGGTCCTCAAATGACGAAGTACTCCTGGCCACATGTGTCTCGTGATGAACCGCGACGCATCCAATCGAGATAGGCTATTGGGGGAGCAGAACCTGTAGTCAAGGCCTTCTGATGGTATGATCATAACACGATTGCTTGAATAGAACAGATCAATTGCATCTTGGTATACTGCCCGGCTGACTGACATCAAAGCTTTTGGGGAGCACCAGCAATGACAGATGGAGGCATATGCACTCTGTCGGTTTGGGCAGAAACAACCTGTTTCATAGGTATCATCCCGCTTACACCATCGCATCAAACAGGCGTAATGAAGCCCTGGCTCACAGCTGCCGCATAAATACCAACAATTGTTGAAGACAGCTTTGAATCCCGTCTTTGAGTCCCATGTGACTCGATTAAAGGGCGTCACAAGGTCAGTGTACTGGAGAATATGTCGCCTAATCTCAAACGGAAGGTCTAAGAAACGGAATGGCTTATTCCACGATTCAGGATCGCCTCCTTGAATCCGGGTGCCGATTTCAAAAGCTAGAGCAGACACGTGAGGTTGCCGCTTCCAACCAAGTCGAAGCTCACACTCTTTAAGCTTGCCCGGGAAATCTAGCAAAGGCTGACAGACGCTACGAGTCTCTTCGCTGTCACCTGTGTCTGAAATTATGTGTAGTGATAACGTGCCCGGTTCCACGCGCGACAGAATATGACGAGCAGTGGCTTGCCATACCGCAATCCGCTCAGGACTAAGAGTAGTTTTGGGCAATTTTTGTTCCCCAGTATATATATCATTTTCGACATGCAAGTGGACGAATACGTCACGTAGGCTGCGGCATTGTTCTTGCGATAGACTACGCAGAATCTCTAGGCCAGCTTCAACGTTTTCGTGCCATACAATAATGGTATTCCTTGCGAAGAGAAAAGATTTGACCTGAGCGTAGATCGTCTTGCATGTCTGAAGGAGGTTGTAAGTGACGCTGAGGTCACGACATAAATTTTCTGAGACGTATCCCGGCGTTTTTTCCGTTAACAGGATGTTTACCCCTTCGATGAGACCCGCGTCTAGAAAAATGCGCTCTCTAATATCAGCTGGAATATCTAGGAACGTCTTCCGTACATGCTGCATGGTGATATGATGTTTTAATTGACTTCGAGGGAAATATTTGTTGAGGTTAGGGGCTTGTGGTACGAAATAGAAGCCAGATAAGTAAGATATGATTAGTCAGCAATGAGTAATAATAGGGTAACTTGAGGTAACCTTTGGTATCATGTGTGGATTCTCAATTTAGGGCTTCAAATAGATGACCTTAAGGGACGTAAATATGAATAAAATAATAAACATTAAAACAATCTATTTTTTTTGACTGTTGGTTGGTTAGTTCGTTGGTGCCCAAGTGCCTACCTTATTTAATCTCCTCATGGGAATGCGGCGTGCAGATCTAGTACATGTAATTCTGTCTACTCTTCCATTATAGGGAAACATGTTAATTGTTGGTTCTTAGAAACATAGAAAAATAGACCAACAAGTGCAAGACTGTCTAGGACTTAACCAACGACCTACCGTATCACAAATCCATTTGCGGCGCCTCAGATATACGCAAACCTGAAACAGCAGCGATACATAATAATTTTTCTTACATCTGAACAGTGAGTATTGCATCAGTTAGTACAAAAGATGCCGTGATGACCTCCAACGCCAAATCCTACTTGTAAGTCGTATCTAACATCTCATAAATTTCTCGAGACTGTATAGCTTATAGGATCCTGACTTCTTTATATAGATACCAGATCTACCTAACGGGCACATAATGGCACTCGTGATGAATTCCCTTATCTGTCTTGTTAAGGCACAAAAAAGCTATTTTAAGTGCGTTCTTGCGTCATCGCTATTCCTTGCGATGTCTACGGTCACGGTTAGCATGAGGAGCTGAAACGAAGGTTAGATATCATGGAGGATTTCGAATAGGGGACCATTGAATATGGCCATGTATAAGTAGAGATGAATCTCGGACTTTCCCATGAAAGTTTCATAGAGCAATATCGGTTTTTCTTTGGGACTCAAGCGCCATAACAGTTTTGAATGTATCAGTTTACTCTTCTTTCACTTTTCTTGCTCTTTTCGAGCCCTTTCTTTTGCCATGCAGCAGGGAGCCCACAAGGAGCGATGGCCCGTTGGGGGCCTCCCAGTGATAGTTCAGCTTCGGAAAAAAAGGACTGGGAAGAAAAGCCAACCTGGCACGCCGAATACCCTTCCGAGATTGTCGACGCAGAAGATAAAGAAATATATTTCCAAAACCTGAGGCTCGCCGAAGCACATGTGGACTGGCTCTTGGATCCTAAAAATAATCAGAAAAATGTACAATCTCAAAATTCAAAAAATCAGGATCATTGGGTTGTCGTAGCTGTTATGTATGATCCGGTGTCAAACATGCACTTTGCGTCAACCGTCCCACGCGGTAAAATATTGGGTATTATGAAAAATACAGGAAAACGGGTAGCACCTAGGTGGGAAGCTGCGGGGGGGAAGGCAAAATTGTTCCACTCAGAGGATGCTGTTTATTTCAACTTCGAAAGCTCCGACAAATTTGATAGTTCCGGCACATCAACTGGCAAATACCCAAGAGGAACTATTATAAGCACGTTCGGCAAGCGTGATCCGAAGCCAGGCGACAAATATCCAGAGGGAAAAGTGCCATTACCACCTTGCAAAACTAGCAGTTCTAAGAGTCCGACATGCCAGGAGGTAGCTAAAAGGCTCGGTGTTAGGTTCGCTGAGGGCTTTAATGGGGATGACCCCAAATTGTCGCCAGACGACCAGGAGGATCCTGACGAGTATCCCGCCGATATAACGGAAGAGGACTGGGCTGATCTCCAGCGCCAGCTTTGTGAGCAGGAAGCACCTAAACGTCTCCTGATCCGAGGTAAAGAGGCATCATGGAATAAAACGGAAGCCTCTAGTTGCCGCACTGATATTTACGGGTCGACACCGGTTTCAACATTCTCGTACACCAAAACATTTGACGTATCTTTAATCGGCAATAATTTTACTATTGTCACTCCTACAGAGAGCAAACAGGCCAATCAGACGTCGACCGATAGAGCGACCACAACTCATAGTTCGACTCAAATTCCTACCCCTTCATGTTACTTCCAAGGAGAAGATCCAGATAGAGGAATCAACATGCAATATTGCGTCTGTAACGGATCAAGAACCCTACCGCTGCTTACGATGTCTTCTAGGGTAGCCCTAACCAGTAGCTGTAGCTATACCACATTACCGGCACAGATAACTACGAGGGTAACCAATAGAGGTGCAGCTCCTATAACCAGGTCCCCCAAGGCCACAATAACGCCAGGTCCGTCGTTGGATAATAGAGACATTAGTGTACACACGGGGTTCGACTTCACTACTACCGACAGCAAGTACTGCAAAGTCTGTAGCCAAGTCGATGCTTACGGAGAAGCCTGCCAGAGCCTTGAGGGCTGCTTCGTCAAAACGGGAGCTGTAACCATTGAGGCAGGCACGTCGTCTGTCCACGTTGGTACTCTAACGGGTACTCAGCTATACACCAGCATTTCTAGCGCTTTGGATAAAATCTGCCCGACACCATCGGGTAAAGGTGATATGAGATGTTCTGGAGATTCTGTCACTATTGGCGGCGTGCCCTATGTGGATTTCGGCGCTTTGAATAAGAACGGCGAGCTTGTAGTCTCGGTCGAGAGCAGCAAGTACAACGAATCGTCCATTCGCGACGCTTTGATCAAGAGTGCTGCCGCCGCAGCCCAGCAAGCGGCAACGGGTAAAAACTGCTACCAACAAACTTATACCGTCGAGATACTTAAACGATCTTGGTTGCCTTCTTGGGTACCCAGGTTTTTAAGGAGGGACCATCCGTTCCCACAGGCGGAGAAGGCCACATGGTGTAACACAGTTGGTATGTTCGAACTTTCCCATTATCTTGTTCCTGATAGAAAATTATGGTGGCTAACATAACGTTTATATAGGTTTTGCCGGACCTCATGTATGTGATAATGAGTCTTCCGAATCCCCCTTCCTTCCCCTGATTCCCAGCCCATTTTTGGCCTTCATTGAAAATCAATTCCATTTATTGAACTCTCAAAGGGGTCATCTCCTTGAGACAAACCAAAGACATTTCAATTTCTCGAAAGGTGACTGATGCTATTGTTTACAGTATTATAATCCTTGGTGGCGTACTGCTCCAAACCCAGGTGCCACGGACTACATTGACGCGCATTGGCAATTTGAAAAACAAGGCGGCGGAGAATTCACATGTGAGGTCTTGGAGGACCTTGTAAGGGCATTTGCATTTCTCCAGCCCGAGTTTGCTATTGGGGATATAGAGCTGGCCGATGCCATAAAAATTGCGTGCGAACGCGATGAGATGGAACAGCGCTCTCTGCGAAACATTACATTCGAAGCTTAGATGATTATCTTGTTGACATCTATACGTTCATTGCCATTTATGCGTTTGTTAACATTTATGCGATAGTTAAGGAGATTTTGTTTTGTATCTTTAAACGCTATCTTGAAGACGGTGGAATGGCCTTATTTACAATGTTGTGTAACTTATAAAGGATGCGGGCATTCATGTAGAAGGCGGTTGAATGTGTTACATGTTAAATCTATCAATGGGGAATGTTTGATTACCTGAAACCGATATCTTATGCAGCTTAACTCTGGGCATTGTCCTCAAACTATAGGAGCGGATCGGTCAACTCGGTCGGCATGGTGCGTCCGGCCACACGCGAAGAGCGGCCCATGAGTTCGGCTTTTACGGGTGTTAAGATGGCCAATGCTCGCGGGAGATTGAGGCGTTGAAGATGGGGGTCATGTCGGGAAAGGAAGAGCACCGTCGGCGGCAGGGGTGGAGCCCACTGTCCACGACTATCGCTAGGCGGTGGCATGGGAGGAGAAACGATGCAGAGTCCGAATAAATTAGGGGTATGGATCTGAACTGAATCTGCCTGGGTAAATTTGGCGGCCGAACTTGTATGTCCTAATTGTAGAAGTACTGAGTTTTGTATTGAATCAGCACTGTAGAAGTCCGGCTTCAGTGGCATATCTTGAACGTATTACCTAAGCAAACGTGAGCATGCCCTCTGTAAGGTGTCACACCCTTAATTATAATCTATGTTCCTTCTGCACATTGCTATATGTTAGCCCAGACACCTAGCTACCTCTTCAGTTCGGCAGGGACTCACACGTAGTCAGGTTGAGTTCGTTTCCACTCTAGCAAAGCCCGTCTGCACTCGTCTCGCTTGAAGTCATGCGGCCAGCCATATTTCTTGTAGATGTGAACCAGATCCTAGAACTCAACCCGTTAGACTATCTTCTGTACATGACAGAGAAGCCGCACTACCGTGGTGTCATCTGCCCACTTTCCCTTAGGCCGCGGATTGTCATCTTCGCTGTCACTGTCGTCGTCCTGCTCCTCCTCATCGTACGGTATCCAGCCGATCCGAATGGCAGACAACTTCTCATTTGGAATGCCAAGCCACCCCACATCGATGTACTTCTGCCGCCACCTGTCCATGAACTCCCATATCGGTAAGGTTTCATCACAGCACCGATCACGCCAGCTCCGAGGGTCATCCTCACGATACGTAGGCTCGTACACGTAGTACATGGCATAGTATCTTGTCACAGTACCGTCCGTCGTATCTAGCAGAAGTACCCATTCCTCCCGGTCCCTACCCGCAGTTAGCTGCACTACCCACTCAGGCCACTCCCACTTCCCCTGTGAGTTGCAATGCAGCCAGCCTAAGGATGGGGGTGGCGGTTGAAGCTCTCGTAGGTCGGGCCTGCTCACGAGACGCCAGTCGCACGCGAAGCACTCTGGTGCTATCCAGTTGAAGCGCTCTCCGACCTCGCCCCGTATGTAGGGCAGGTGGCGAAGCAGCTCGACTGCCTCGTCTGGCTTATGAATGTCCCGCTTGGCGAGAGACTCCCTTGTGATTTCCGGCCAGCCACCAGGTGGTGCATGGTCAATGGCAGACGAGTCTATGTGAGGTAGCGTAGCGAGAAACTCGTAGAAGTCGGTCAATGCAGATACGACTTCTTGTATAGAGTAGTGTACCGGTTGTCTAAGGCGCGGGTCTGGTAACAAATTCGAGTCGGCCATGACGGTTATATGTCGAGAGTGTAGTTGAATGTTACGAAGTAAGATTATAGGTACCTGACAGCCACAATGAGTGGGCAGCCGACCTTTCCGTACATACATATATGTAATTACTCTTTACTGCTACGTAATGCCACCATTCACATTATTTTGTAATGGGAAGGTAAATTAAAGAGGATTGAGATTATTCCCATTTGCAATTAAGTGACTCGATCTTGGTATCACGATCACGATAGGAAAACCCTTCGCAGAAGGTTCCGACCCGGCTTAATAACGAGCACAAGTCAAAAAGTTTTAATACTTGCCTCTTATAGGAGTCTGATGTAGTTGAAGCATAGACCAAAAATATTTTAAAAGATACGAGATGATACGGATTGTTGAAAGCACGTATAAAACAATATATCTCAAATTCTGAGGATATGCAATTCGGGGGGGGGGGCTGCGCCCCAATACGCGTGGCTGAAACGATGCCTCAGCTGCAACGCGGGGCAAATTAAGCTGTGGAAGCTCCCTACCGACTTACGTAGACCTTGAGCTTCCTGCATTCATATTTGAGGATCCCTCTTCACAACTTAACAGCTGCGAACTCTTTGGGCTACCCTCTCTACATTGGACATCTACTTTGACGAATCAGAATTATTTCTGCTACAATTCACCCGCCATGGCTACCAACCCGTACGAAGGTAAGCTGTATCCAATAGCTTGAGCAGCCAGTTACATACGAACACTACAAGAAGCAAGATGACCAAATAATAACCATGATCTAACCATGATCTATATACAGTCGAGCACAACATCAAAGAGCCGGCACACCCGCCCCACAAACGGCGTCCAGATATGTCGAGTTTCAGATCGCACCTCCACCAGATATCGAGCGACCCTCCAACATCCGGTTCTCACCACCGGCAACACGCCGGTCCGACACCGGTCGACACAGCCGCCCTGTTCCGCCTCCTCCAGGACCAGTTCGCGACGCTGGCGATGGACGCCCCGACGCCCGAGAACCGCGACTTCCTCCAATCGCGGATGCAAGAGCTGGAGGAGGACATCGGCTCCCCGCCCGACGCTATACCAGGTGTGAGCCAGGAGTACCTCGATAGCTTGGACCGCGTGCCGCGCAAGCAGTTCAAGCAGGACGACAGCTGCCCAATTTGCGCCGAGCGTTTCCTCGATGATCCGTACCCCTTGGTTGTCGAGCTGCCATGCCATGGGCACCACCGGTTCGATCTCGAGTGTGTGGGCCCGTGGTTGCAGAGTAAGGGCACGTGTCCCATGTGCAGAAAAAACTTGACGGAGAAAAAGAAAATCGAGATTCCGAAAGATGAAGAAGAAGATGATGATGTGGATGGGCTGTATGGTTGACCGGTGGAGGTGGGGGTTCTACGCGAGGCTAGATATGATACCCTGAAAACAAAAATTCACTGAGAGAATCGGGAGGGGCACATTGAGTAGGGTGAGCTCCATTGATGTCAAACAAACGACTGTGACCAATTGCCAAACGCCTCGTCTATATGCGATATATCTGTGAAATATACACTCGAGTCTCAGCCACTTCCCTAAGTAATAACCTGGAACATAGCATCTGAAGATCCCGTGTTTACGAAGTGGATTTTCTATTCTTGGGCGCATCACCACCACCACTAGCTTTCTTCTGCCCGCCATGCGCCTTGTCTTCCGCCTTGCCGCTGCCAGCCTCCGCGAAGCCCTTATTAGCCGGGCTCGCGTTCAGGGGATTCCCATTGCTTTCGGCCGCAGCTGCATTAGATTCACTTTCGGGATCTGTCTTGTGCGGGTTGAAGGCGGCGTCCTTCTTAGTTGCGACCTCCTCATCCGTCCCGCTCTGTGTGTATTCATGAGCCTTGGGCTTGAGAGTCTCGCGGTCCATGTCATCCTTATAAGGCGAACGCAGTGCTGGCGACTGGTGAATTTGTCTCGCAACAGCGACACGGCCCGTTGTTGGTACTAGAGTGGCGGGTCGAGCTCGTAGAGCTGTGCGAAGAGTTGTAAAGCTCGACATCATTTGGGTGAAGTAGTACCTAATGAATAGAAACGGTAACTTTGTAGGTGAAGAATGCAATTGAGTTACTTGAATATCTTAATTTGCAGTTTATAGCTTCTGAAATGTATGTATGTTGAAGCTGTAATGTTGACGAGTTGAAAGTAGAGACTTGAGATGAGCATTACACTTCGTTTTAGTGACGTCACAGAACCAATTCAATGTATAAGGTAAGGTATGTGGGACAGAGCTCCCCCAGAGGATGGGTGCTCCACTATGGATTCGTAACCTTCTCGATGTCGCAATCATTCAAGGATGAATTTAAGTTTAGTCCGCTCCATTATTTCAACTACATCTTATAAACTTCATCTCACGGCAGTGATCTCGTTTAGGAGACATACGAGACAACTTCACTTCAGTTTGGAGACCGGCCTAGCTTTCGACGTGAGATTCAGAATACGCCAAGGATGACTTCCAAGTATAAGACTCCTCAGGGCTACAGATCTAGTTATTGCCAAGAGATACTTTGTCAGCTATGGTATTGAGAGACTCCCTATAGTTGGAGATCCTCAAGGCAACACCGTCAGCACTGCGAGCTTCATTTTGCTGTACCGATAATCCATCATAGTGCTGCTCGAATCACGCCACCTAACTTCTATCATCAACATCTTTATAGCTACCTACTAACACGTCTTCTCACTCTCGGGACGTCTTAGGGCTACATATGAGGATATTTTCAGGGCAGGCATCATGAACACTATAAGAAAATCGTGTTCAACGCCGTCATATTTTGAAGCAAGGTTGAAAGGGTACCTAAGCAATTTTTATTTTCGGGTATATAGTTAAGTTGTCCAACATCACTCGTTCTGCTGATTATATTAAACCCCCGTCACCCTCGCCCATGGTATATTTGCATCGCTCCATGCATTATCAATAAAATATGTACAGGAATTTGAGACCCCTTTTTTCAATTATGGCCATCATTCAATTCGAATAACCCATTCGTCCTAAACGTTTTCAAACTAGCAAGGCCGCAACGACAGCGAGACCAGCAGCAACCTTGCCATCAGCGGTGAAGACACCACCAGCCTGTTGGGAAACAATTGTGGTTACACTGGGAGCAGGTGTGACGGAATTTGTGTTAGGAGTGGTCCTTGAGCTTGTTGAACTCGTCGAACTCGTCTCACTAGTGGGAGTCGCCTCGCTACTAGTAGTGGACGTCTCCTCGTCATCGAAAGTACTAGTCGTCGTCGTTCTCGTGCTTGTTGTCGTGCGGCTGGTGGTAGAAGTGAAATCATCATCCGTCGCGGTGGTGAAATCTGTAAAGCTGCTCCCGTCACAATCGTCGCCCAGGTCGCAGCAGTACCCATCGCTAGTACACGTGCCGAAATCAGGGCAATAATGAAGCCCATCTCCACAACAGGTACCAGTTAACGGCATACAAAGATCGCCGCACTCAGTCTCGCCTATAGCGCATTCCGCATCTCCACCGCTCGAGCCACTGCAGATTTCTCCATCAGGACAGCAGGCGTTGGGAACACAGTAATAACCACTCTGACAATACTCGTCGGTATTATCATTGCAGCATACACCATCAATAGGCATGCAGCCGTTCTCGCATGTGACGCGACCCGGGCCGCAGTTCGCTAGTGTATTAAGAAGGTTCGTGCTGGCAAAGGTCTTCGGCACACCAGATCGTGCTCGAGGAGTCGCGCCTAAGGCGACTGGCGCGACGAGGAGGACAAGAGTTTGAGGACGCATCGTGTTTGTTGGTATTCAAGAGATACACAGACTTGGTGATAGAATACTTAGAGCCTTGGCGGCGTGAATGGGCAGTGTGAGGTCGAAGAGGTGCCTGAAGAGAGTAAACCACCCACAGCGCCACCGACGACTGCCGCGCTCCTTTTATCTTCATACCCTTCGCTCTTCCATCTTCTTCATAGCCCTGCAGGAACACACCAAATCACCGCAAAAAGCCTTAACGGCTTGAATGGGCTGAAAAGCCAAGAAGCTAGCGCAATATCTAGACCAGGGAGCTGCATTCGCAGGGTAAGGGTATCGACCCGCCAGATTGTCACGATTATCTTTGAGTCCCAATCGCTGGGCATCTTTTTCCATTAGGGGCTCGGCGAAGCTTAGGGAGAGTCGGACGAATCCACGCCCGTATGACTAGCTAAAAGTTGGAGTCGGTAAACTTAATTCACAAAAGTCCCGTAAACGGAGCACCGTGGATATTCATTTCACGATGATTCGGTGAAATGCTTCATTAGTCCTACTAGCTCTCAGCGAACACACTTGGCACCTTTCCCTAAATATTACCTCTGCTGTTGATCTCTCTTCTACATACCATGTGTCACGAGGAGAGACGACGAGCAGGCATGTCAAAGCAAAGGCGAAGTCATGCCAGAACGAGCAAGCGGGAAAATCGTGCCCGCCAAGATGCGGAATTTCAGCCGTGGGCGGCATGAGGAGATTGAGCGATAATAGAGAACATATCAGTCGAAACGCCACCCAATTTCTTCAAGAGCCTCATCCCGCTGCACGACTTGGCAGACAAAAAGCATTGTCCCGCCCTTTGCGAGCCTTGGCCTTGGGTCAAGTCGAACTTGTTAGTCATAACGATTCTTGAGCTGAATAAATCCCTGCCCAAAAGCAATCCATTTCTAGCGATAGTCACGCTTCTCCAAAGCCTTTTCACCAATGCCGTCGTCTGATGAGACATCAAGGGGCAGCTAGCCTTATTAGCGGGACTAGGGTAGCACAGCCGCACTGCTAAATGCTAGGCAGAAATGAGAAGCCAATTTTGACTGCCAAGACTCTGCTGGCTTCGAGGGTTAGCATAGTTGCTCAAGACGGAAATCCACCGCGTAACTAATCCCAATGGGAAAGAGAAACATATACAGGTATCATCTGAATCACGGCAGTCAGCTTAGAGATAGCTGCATCAACTCGCAGCCTTACTCACCCATCTCATATTTACGACCAACGGTATCTTTAGGCAAGCATTGGGCGGATGAGCAGTGGTCCCCAAAACACGGAGAATATTCGTGCGATATGACATATCACATTTGTCACGTTCATTCGCGTCTACCGGAACGCGTTATGCAATAATAACAATACTTTGCGATCCACGTGGGTACCTGACGGCCTTGACCATAGCAGTTATTCTCTCAAACGATGTTCAAACTATTTCATGAGCTAAATGGAGAGAAGTTTTCTTGTGCTCGGATGGATGACGCTTGACGGTTGAGGGAATTCGAACCGGACTATGCGTTAAAATGTCTTGTTTCGACAACTACGATTCTAAGGAATTCTATAGGGTGCTAAATGATTTCCGCCGTGAGATATTGACACCATGGAGCCAATTAAAGATAATAACCTCGGATCAAGTTATCACCGAATGGTTGAGTCGTTTAAAGTCTGCTCACTTTGTATCAAGATATCTCCAATCAGTAGAAGAGGAGAGTTATCTAAGAGCGATTGATGAAACTCTCATCAATGAGGTATACGAAAATTTCTTCTTCGTAACGGAGAACGGGGTCGTTGGATATGTAAACAAGAGTAGGACCTCAGGGTTTGCAATGGTGATATCCTATGCTTACTAAAGGGGTGGGACGACCCATATATCCTCCGGCCAGTTGCAGGGTGGTTTAGGTTCATCAAGGTAAGCTCAACGGTAAAGCAGGAGTATCAAGACTGGAAGCACGAAGATTGATGGGCAAATAGAGCAACGGAATATCTAACACTGATCTAGTTAGGTATTGGGAATTTAACTAGACGACAGCAAGATCATAAACAGGTACCTACCTATATATGTGATGCTATCCTTCGACGGATCATCGGATATTATGTTAGGAGAAACTCAAATCCGGTAAAATTATGACAGAAACAGAAGAATGGGGTCAACGACGAGACCTCAACCTTATTTCTCGTGAAGATCGATCCAAGATTAGAGCATATTCTTTCGGGTCGTCAAGTGTTCGGAACACGAGTCCTGGAAGATAGATCTATACGTCTGCACGGAATCACTTCGGGCACGGTTCCAAAATGAAGACCGAATTCGGCCTCCCGAACTTTTCATCCAACTTCTCGGGTGTCGTTAGTTGCATGTTTGCTATGAGGTGGGTCGCAGGATTCCATCGCGACTCTCTTACAGTGTCGTTCTCACTCAAGCCCGTCGGCAATCAAATAAACTTAAACGCTGCATCTTACATAGAGCCTATTTTATTTTTCTCGTATCTCCCCTCCCGCGACTATCGAGGTTGATGAAGCATATTCATGACTTTTCATCTAAATGAGACTGCTGTAGATTGGCAGCCACGTTGAAATGTCTACCTCCGCGGTAGAGACCGCTGCCAATTCCATCGATATCACGAGATATTGGGAGGATAAGGGACCGTACGACGTCGATCTTAAAACTACAACGTCTGAGACTCCATCGAGGGATGAAACCCCACAGGATGAAGATGATGACGGATATTCCTCTGGGCTCAAGTTATACCTGGTCATTCTATCTCTTTGCCTGGCTGTCTTGCTCGTCGCCCTGGGCCAGACCATCATCGCCCCGGCACTGGGTGCAATCACCGGCGAGTATGGAAGTGTCAAGGATATTGGTTGGTATGGAAGCTCGTATCTCCTCACCTCCACTGCACTGCAGCCGTTGTATGGCAAGATATATCGGATCTTCGATATCAAGTACGCGTTCCTAAGTGCCGTCGCGATCTTCGAAGCGGGCAGCTTGGTCTCGGCTGCAACGCCATCTTCCACCGTTTTCATCATCGGGCGGGCCATAGCCGGGATGGGCAGCGCAGGTCTGTTCTCTGGGTCTATTGTCATCCTGTCCTACACCTTGCCTCTGCGAAGACGGCCTCTCATGTTTGGCATGTTTGGGTGTATGTGGGGCATTGCGTCTGTCGCTGGGCCTTTGCTTGGAGGTGCCTTTACGGATCATCTCACGTGGAGATGGTGCTTTTACATAAACTTGCCCGTCGGAGGAGTTGCGATGATAGTGATCTTCTTCTTTCTTAACATCGCACGAGTCAATAATCCGGATAACCAGTCTTTACTCTTTCGGGTACTGCAACTCGATCTAATAGGAGCCGCAGTTCTGATACCAGCAATTATCATGTTGCTTTTGGCTCTCCAGTGGGGCGGCGCTCAATATCCGGTATGTACAATGAATATGAAATCATGACTTGCGCTTTCCGAAGATGCTCATTGCTAACTTCAGCTGCTGTAGTGGAGTGATCGCCGTATCATCGGCCTATTCTCCGGCGCTGGTGCGATGATCTTGATCTTCGTGGGTATCGAACAGTATCAACAGGACAAAGGGTTGCTGCCTCCGCGATTCTTCAAGGATCGCAACTTGCTGTGTGCCATGTTGGTGAGTGCCACAAGCTATTACCAATTTGAGGTTCCACCAAACTCATGTGCCAATAATCAATGAATGAGGCCGAAAATACTTGCGATACCTTCCGTGAATGGCAATTACTGACTTGGGTTATCATAGTTCGCCCTCTTCTTCGGCGCCTCTTTCTTCCCTCTAATCTACTATCTCTGTGAGCACAACCCCTACTCCTCCCCATAAAACTCCAAAACACTCAAAAACAGCATCTAACAGCCTCCAGCCCTCTACTTCCAAGCCATACAAGGCGACAGCGCCGTCACAGCCGGCATCAAGCTCCTACCCCTCCTCATGTCCGTCGTCATAAGCTCCATCATCTCGGGCGCCCTCATCACCGCCACGGGGTACTACAACCCAGTCATCCTAACCGAAATCGCCATAGCCGCTAGGCGCGGGGCTCCTCACAATCCTAGACCTGCACACGCCCTTCGGGCTCTGGTTCGGGTACCAAGTGCTGTGCGGTCTTGGCGTGGGCGTAGGGTTTCAAGCCGGCGTCGTAGTAGTCCAAAACGTAGTCTCTAAAGACCTCGTCCCGCAAGCCACATCCTGTGTTCAATTCTCTCTAAACCTAGGCGGTGCTCTATTTATCGCCGTGGCGCAGACCGTGTTCCAGAACGGATTGATAAAGGGCTTGCAGCAACACGCGCCACGTCTCGATCCGGCGCTCTTTATCCACAGCGGCGCGAGCCAGATCCGGCAGGTGCTGGCTGCGGTGCATCAGGAGGGTGCTTCGGATGCCGTGCTAATGGCTTATATGGAGGGCTTGCGACAGACGTACTATATATCTGCGGGGGCGGCGGCTGTGGCGTTCTTGGCTGCGCTGGGGCTGCAGTGGAGGAAGATTGAGAAGCGCGATGATGCTGCGGGGACGCGTGGACATTACGAGAATAAGAGGGTATGTACTCCTGCGGCGGAGTTTGATACTGTGTTCGAAGGCGCTGGAGAATTGCGGGCGGCAGCGAAGATGCGGAGGGTTTGATGTGTAGGACATCTGGAAGGATATAGTAGCCTTCGATTGTACACTTGGCCAGGGTTTACATTGGATGTAGATGTATATACAGGAGATGATTCAAGGTAAAGTGTTTGGCCTTAATACATAACACCGCCTTGCATACACTCTCATGCATGGCCATGAACTTACCAAGACCCTGGATGCTACTGAAACTAGGTAGTTATAAGTCTACGTTGGCATAGTGGCATGGTAACAACTTCACGGGGAAAAGAGAGCTCCGTGGCTCAGCAATCAGTCTCATAACAATAGAAGATTTTCAGAGCTTGCGCTCTGCGCTCCTTTTGTCTATGTGCCACCAATGATCACAAGACTTTTGTCATAAACTTCGTCATTCCGTGTCCGATTATTCCCAATCCATCTCTGCCATTCCGAACCCAGGACTAAAATCAGATAGCGTCCAACATCGCTGCCAAAACCAGGTGCCCTTAATCCATCCAAAAAAAGAATAAATCCAAATCCAGAAAAGTTCCAAGTCTGCACTTCAAAAAGGTACCTAATAGATGCGATTGGGTGATAACCAAGTAGGATCAACATCGAGCACTGGCTCAGATGTAGTACATAGTATCTTCCAAATCCTTGTGGACTTCCACAGATGGAACAACAACAGAGGAACTAGTTGTAGACTGAGTTTCCGAACGCTCAAAATAGTCTGCCACGTAGACTCGCTGTCGAGTACAGACGATGTCAGCATAGTATGCCGGGGGGCAAATACTGACAGCCTTGGTTGCTCGGCCAAACAGATAGCACATCTCGTGGGTCAGATTTTCAAGGCCATTAGCTGCTTCGGACCCAAGAGTCTGCCGAAAGACTTCGTCTAGGAGAACAGTATAATGTGCTGGTCGCGCAGTACCTATAGGCTCTCGGTTAGTATGAGACTCTGGTGCTTGGCTGGAAGCGATGAACATTACCTTGGAGGGCCTGATGCGCAGTAAGGAAGAAGTCCCAAACCGTAGCCTGAGTGACCCCACGGTCTACCACCGTACCATTCTTGATATTACGACTCTTAGTCATATGATTTGGATCGGTTGGATAGAAGCGTGTCTGGTGACGCTTCACCGATACGATTATGGAGATCTTGGGCTTCTGCTTAGCTGGATACGTAGTAGCACAGGCCTCCCGGATTAGAGGAAGTTCTTTATCCAAAACCTGTTCGAACTGTCCCTCAGACACACCATCTCGGAAGATGATGATATTCTGAGGCAGCTGGCCATTATTGTGGCGACTCCACAATTTCAATCGCCCGGCAAACCTCTGTCGCAGTGTTTCGTCCAACATTTCAAGCTTCCCAGCTTGCGACCAAGCCGTGGCTGGCCACTGGGCTAAGTCCTGGTCGATGCTGGATACCATTCCCACCAGACTCGGGAGGCCTTCTGTGTTTCTCCCTAAGTTGGTCGGATGAGTGACATCATATCCGACCACCATAGTCTTGCCATCTTTAATGATGCTAACATCATTACTTAGCTTGTGGTTTATGCCGCCCGCTTTCAAGTTGACCTTGAGGGCGACATTTGCAAAGTATTGAGGCTGTCTCTTGATAATATTGGCCTGTAGGACACAGACCGTGGGGTAACCAAATTCGACGTCGCCCAAGAATTTGACGGCGTTATACACGTTCGAATCTGTCTTCTTGCCGGGGAGGACGACGAACACGAATTGAGGCGCCCCTTGCTGAAGCATCTTAAACCTCGCCCTCAACGCGTCTAAAGCTGATCCGTACCTAGGAATCGAGACGGTGGGGCCGAAGTTATACATAATTGGCCTCTCTTCCATAGCGATGCCCATTCGCCTCATAAATGTAACCCAATCCTTCATTGCACCGAGGACAACACTAGGATCGGAGGGCCGGTCAGAGAATTCCACGTTGACCCATGTCCACTTGGAAAGAAAACGACCAGACTTGGCGACTTTAACATCCCGCATGTTCCATCCGCCTTCAAATGCTTTAACTGTGGACCTCTTGTTGGTTTGGGGATTGAGGTACACAACGTCGGGTGCTAGGAGTTCGCGGCCCCTGACTGTCAGCAGCTCCTTACCGACCGTAACACCAAACTGAGTCTGTACATAGGTAATTAGATATTGATTCTGAGTCATAATTCAGGAATATAAAGTATTGCTTACAAGTTTCGTGTTGCCATCAAGGCCCAGAACTCTGCGACCCATAGTCATTATTGACGTGGCATTTGCTACGGGCGACCGACAAGCGAACAGAATCATTTGAGCAGTCTCATCCGGGAGTGTCTTTCGTTTTAGGACTTGCCCGGGGATCACTTCGAGCAACTCCGCGGGCATGTAGATGGGCCTAGCGTTTCCAAATTTGACGACGGGATACTTCGGCTTGACTTGGTATCCATACTCTGTGCAAGCATTAGTACTCATCAACCAAGCAAGAAAGATGACAATACATACTCTTCAGGTAATAATCAGCGACGGTGCAGTAAGCGTCGGCTTTTAGGCCAGGAGGCACAGCGCCAGAAAGGAAAAAAGAGACTTCTGATGGTGTAGCACCGGCACGCTTTACTTTTGGACGATTCTCGCCGCTACCGTCGCTTGGCAAAGCGATACCGGCGATCAGTTTCTTGATAACCCTTTCACCAGACTTGGCACCACCTTTGGAGCCCGGAACCGTCTTCTCAGCTAGAATTCGGCATTGGCAACGGAGCCCGGACAAGTATTTGTTCAGGTTGTTAGGAGGACCGTTCAGACCATATTTATCCATCAAGTCCGCGACGTTTCCTGCCGGACGGAACACTCCGTGACTCACGTTGGCGTTCAGGAGTAAACGACCGGTTGCAGGACGTGCGCTCTGGAAATATCCCCTGATAACGGTATTGAAGTCCGGGAAACCCAATGAATTGATCTCCGAAGGGACGTTCAGGGGAAAATACCGGCTCTTGCCTAGAGATCCGACTTGATCACTGGCTCGGGCTTGGAACCCTGTGATGATGCTGAGAGCATCGATCTCCTCTGCAAACCTGGGGAATTTGGTATCGCCAGTGGGATGTTGCGTTGATTGAACATATGCCCTGAGAGCATCCATGTTGAGGTCGGGCGCAGGATCGAATTTGACCTCATAGATATCATCTTTGCCCTCGTCTGTATATGAGACCTGGACTATATTGTCATCCGGCAACGGAAGTGGGGCAATAGAAATGACTTGAGCTTTAAACTCTGTCGCGCACGGTATACCATTGGCGATCTTGTCCAGGGCCGACTTGATGACCGCCTGAAGTTTCATGCCTTTGGCTTCCTTCTCGTCCTTGCCGCCCTTGCCGCCCTTTCCGCCCTTTCCACCCTTGCCGCCCTTCTTTTGTTGCTTGGGAGTTTGGGCCGTGTCCTTCTCTTTCATTTTTAGAGTCGCCTTAAGTGAATACCTATATAGCGAAGGGGTCTTTACACCCAATGCGAAATAGTTGGTCCACAAGACCACTTCCTTGCCTCTAGTACCAAACGCCGGCCGGCAAGGCAAACGCTCGTCAGTGGGGGCTTTTGATCCTTTGCCAGACGAGATTTTAAGGGCAGACATCTTGCTCGCCATACCCAAGTCGCTGAGAATCTTATCCTCGAGAACAGAAATTTTTGGGTCCGGCTGAGGTGCAGCATTGGGCCTGCATTCCTGTTAGTGCCGGGTTACCGAAAAAGCGAATCATGACTTACCTAAAGACCTCATCCTCTCCAGCGAATTTCGGTCCTCCAAAACCCCCTCGACCACCACCCCGACCGCCACGAAACTCTCCCCTACCTCGACCTCCGCCTCCACCCCGCGGTAGTCACCACCGCCCCGTCCGCCACGATAATCACCACCGCCGCGGCCACCACGGAAGTCACCTCCCGGACCTATTCCAGAAAATGTAGCACTACCGCCACGATCGCCGCCGCCGCGACCTCCGCGGCCACCTCGTCCTCCACCACGATCACCACGACCTCTACCTCTGCCACGATCCGCCATAGTAGCTACCAGATAGCAGTTGAAAAAGGATGAGGTATGTAAGGTTGCAACTAACTAGTTAGCTGAACTTGAAATGAGTTGTGATTGATTGGATGGCTTACGCCGACCAGACTTGGAAAATCGACAGTATGAGTTGAATAGTTGAGCAATATTGTTAACTACAGCTGTAGTTGCAGGGATATCCGTCTCGATACTTGGTAGGTTCGAGATAGATAGGAGTATCTAGTCACAGATGAGATGAGCGCCTACTCGGAAGGTGACAGGATGAATCTGCAAGAAAATAGCTATGAGATATTGACCATTGTAGCGATATTATGGAGAAGTAGGTAAAAGAAGACTGACAGAATGCCTGAAGTTAGGATATATAGGGGGAGGTGTATATATCTATGTATATGTTGGTTTTGTACAGACGGGAGACAACGTTCTGCAAGTCGGTTAGGCAAGGATCGGGAACCCCCAGGTAGCTCGATTGCGAAAATGACATGGGGAGTTTGGTTATGAAAACTTGATTGATAAGAGATATCCGGGTACAAGTTAAGAATACATGTAGGTAGTTGACCGCATACTGCACGGAAGCGTTCATCCAGCAGGTTGGCCACATCAATGACGATGCAGCAGGCCTAGAGGGTTGTTGGCTGTGATGGGTGTGAGGGGCAAAACCTACAAACAAGCTGTGCTAGATCTTTTGGTCGGTACAGATGTTGCTGCAAGATGATAGTTTGAAGTTAAACAACCCAAACAATTAAGTGGGTGTGGATATTGCTGGGATAGAAGAAACTCTGTTTAAGATCCAGCAAAAAGCTCAAGCAGAGCGCATTCAACATAAGCTGAGGGGTAGGAGCATGCCAGACAGAAATGATAATGACCAGCCAAGAAGTCCTCTCATATAGAGTATTCTAACTGACTACCTAGGTAGGTAGGTACCGTAAATTGAATCAAACACGATGGGGGAGAAACTTAGAAATATGGACGTAAAGAGGAAAAAGACATAGCATACATAGGGAGGATAGAATAAAAGAATGAGGCAGCAGAAGTGGACCCGGTATTATGTAGAGATATGTAGGTACTTGCAAGTTACTTACACAGCTCCAGAGGAGTAACGCTGTTGGTTAAAGCCCTACATGTCACCACCCGCAACCCGCAGGCGGCCATAGTTTCCTCTTCCCAGCAGGCAAACTACCTCCATTTCGATTGAGAAAAAAGTCCTACCTTATTCGTATCCCCATTGCTTTTTTTTTCTTCCCCTTCTCTTTCTTCTTTCTCTATCAAATTCCAAAGCGGTGTGCAGCAATGTATGTCACGATTATTCAGGGTTTCGCCATTAATCGATATCTACCTTCCCCCCCCGGTCGGGCAGCTAAACTGTTTACGGCCCAATTTGGCGTTTGAAGACCCGCGCACATGGTTCCGGTTTCCAGCCTATCCCTGTCTCAGCCGATGCCCCGCCCTTCCCTGCACTTCGTGGCTTTTCTCCACTTGAGCTGTATCCCACCATAAGTTAAAGTTACTACATGGAAAACGCATAAATATATGAAGGATGATGAGTTATTCGCTCTTCAATTCTAAAAGCAGAAAATACACAATTGTAAGCAGGAGATTGGAAGAATCATTATTTCTGTATCCCACGAATTGTCACCACTTGAATACCTAGCTAGCCTTTGCTTTTTTTTTATGAACAAGGATTGCAGTTTGAAATTGATCACCATGAGCTCTTCTAAATCATCACATCCTATGTATTGCTGACAGCTTGGCTACGTAATGGGTAACCCCGAGTTAGCGGTACAAGCATCCAAGCCAGGCATTGATAATTGAGACCGGAAAATGAGGTACTCATCTTGTACAGCTTAGGTATCGGTGACGAATTGTGTCCGAAAATGACATGTCTCTTTTTAACAACACAACTTGTCAGCTCATTATCGTCGTAGGCAACAGGTTAATCAACCTATGAGTCATTTGGCTGTTCTTCAGCAGGATTATGCTCATCCTACATCCAATGATGCTTACAGTCCTACCCCTAATATATATTGACTGTATATGATTGAAAGCAACCCTAAACCCTGTCCTACTTTTCCCAAATGTCTTCTTGCAATGGCATACATAGACAAAGACAAGCATCTTTGCAAACAGGGCATAGTGGCATGCCCAGGCTGGTATCCCTCGTACTATGTAGTACATCCCACACCTTGGTGGCCACTTCGCAATCTTGACAAACAAAAGCCCTTGGAATAAGGGTTGCCTATTACGTAGTCAATAACAAATGGACTTCAGCCTCATCCATTCACTTAATTGGTTCTATGCTACCTACATATTCTGGCCATCCTCATGCATCCTGCAAGCCAAAAGTACCCCCGCCACCTTATTCTTGCAGGTTGCCGACTTGCAGTCGGTACCTGAACTTGACGCAGGTTGGAGCTGACAACCTGTCATTCAAAATGTTCAAGCAGCCTACCGACACGTAACCCATGAACTTCAAGGGTTCTGGGATCTCCCCCAATATAAGACAGCAGGGGGGCTTGGAATCCCACACTTTTGATTAAATACATGGATGCCGGAAACTGTCTGATAGGGACCTATACACAAATCAGCCCTAGCTAAACCCCACGGGGATATAGCGGATTACCGGACCGTCCCGCTACCAGTAGGTACCATTTCTCCACAGTCGCCAGGTGACGGAGGTAGCAGAGATAGGCATGTGTTTATAAGAATTCGGCTTACACGTTTGATCTCTTCGGTTAGAGACAGCAGATCATATTGAGAATCGTTTGCACACGTCGCTTATATCAAGTAAACTTATATGTAATCATTGTAGTACAACACCTGGATGCGTACAGCGTGCCCTCATTCGACCGGAACTCGGCCTGGTGAAACACAGTGCCAGTGTTGCTCTCGCAACATTATGCTTCTAGATCATTATGGCCCTACGTAGTATATGACTCACACACAGCAGGGGGGCAGGTTCCGACAACAACCTAGCCTTGATTATTACATAACGTATATCCATCGTGGACATGAGCTATCCAGAACGTCAGTAGGTAGCGATTGCTAGAAACAAGCTAAAGCACCTATCAAGTGAACCAACTACTAGCAAACAATACAATGGATTAGACATTTTAGAGACTGGAAACCTACATACTCAAGGGTCGAATAAAAAGAAACAAAGACGAAAATCTAGTTTGTTTTAATATGGATGGACACCAAACCACCATCCAAGTCTACAATCAAATTTATCACTCGCATTGAAAGCCTCCGATACGGACATTGATCCTGCGGCTATTAAAATAATATCCATCCTCCATATACGATAATGGGCTGACCTTTGATGATAGCATTAACGGTTTGTTATATGAGATGGCTGCTTAGTAGTATGTCTTGTCATTTTCTCGCTATGTTTCCGATAATTGATAGGCCCTTATACATACGTCGTCCCACTGTAGTTGTCTAGAAACGAATAGAATCGTTACAACTCGACCGGTGAGTAATAACGCCTGGCAGACCTTTTTCTACTCGTGGGCTTTAAATGAAAGTAGATTCAGTGGAAAACGTACGGTGATTCAGTTGGTATCTCAGAGCAACATTGAAATTGAAAATGTAGTAACCATGAATTCAATTTCAAGTAATACCATATTAATCTCCAGCCTGTCGCGTAGCACACAGTGTATGAAAGAATATAACTTCCAATAAGATCATGATATACATATACGAGGTCTCTTTGTCCAAGGTAAAACCTGACACTAGCCAAACGAAATGAAAACATCTCGTATTACTCGTTCAGCCGTAACTCGACCTCGTTAGGTTGTACCCATTTTGGCATCTCCATACGTGAGTTACACAACTCACCGCCTTTATATGGCCTCAAGGAACTAGTGTAACAATAGTCCCTTCTGTAGAGCGCAAGTAAAATAACTTCGGGTGTGATATATGAAGACATGTCCAGTAGGCAGAACATGATGTCCACTAAAAGCATAGCGATGCTATGGCTCCTCCGTTAGGAAATATAGCAGCAATTATGATATATTCATATATACGAACCTCTAGATGAAAGAGCATCTCCGTCAAGTAGATTACATCTAAGCCAGAAGAATACCCTGATAGAAAGAACTACATTGATGACAATGCAATAATATTTTACATGTCAGGGCTATAGCATGATTCTAAGGCGCACCTTGAGGTAGTCTATATTAACTGGTTCGACACGCACAACTCCTGTGCTCCCCTTTGGGTATCTATATTTTATTCCTTTACTTGTTAAACAGTGATATTCGTCCTCGATGCTAGCTACATGTACGTAGTTAATATCTCTACCAGCCATAATCTATCGAAGGCAGATAATCGAATATGAGAAGTCTTTCTAAGTCCATCTTATTTTCAATCTTGTGCCTCCGGTGCGGTACCTTGGTACTTCCAATAGCACACAATCAAATACCCACTTCGGAACAATTGGCGAATAGGAAGGCAGGGTTAACGGCACAATTTCGGAGGTCCGCGATTGCCCTCCGCGCTATGTATATAAACTTCCCGGTTAAGCAGCCTATCACAGCCCGGTTAGCTCAATCGGTAGAGTAAGTTAACACACTCACTAGTTCTCACAGACCCTTCAACTAACAACCCATAGGCGTGAGACTCTTAATCTCAAGGTTGCGGGTTCGACCCCCGCATCGGGCTCAAATCCTGATGCGTCTGTTCAACAGACACTTCGAACCAATTTTTTTTCGTTATTTTTCTCGTCATCATACTGATGTGTAGGCTGGTTAGAAAATGGGGCTGCAATATGCGGAGCTCTCTTCACTTTTTTTTCAGTTCTTACTCTCTAATACGGTTAGGATTAGAGCTGTATGGGCGTGGTATATCAATAGAACGAGAGCTAGACTTGCAAGCAATACTATATGAGCACTCAAGGTCTGAGCCGAGGGTTCAATATCCGAGTTCATATCTATCTTTATTGAGTGGATTTCTCATGACCGGCCGTCGCAACTTCTAGTATCTCTTTCTCAAGTCCACCAACATGAACGAACCCAATACCGGCGCCTTCCAACTTCTGCTTGCTAGAGTTGACACTGACGAACTTTTCCGGTTCGTAAACCCCAACATAGACTGTCTTAATCTTATTTCCTATGGCCAATATCCTATCCACACATGGCAGGTTCCCGCTGAGTCTCTGAGAACAGGGCTCAACTGTAGTGTAAAGCGCTACATCGTTGGGGAGCACCTCGCCTAGGCGACTTGCCGGCACACCATGTTTCTCTGCAAGCTTCTCAAAGCAGCATTGTTCGGCGTGGGTGTTTCCCGGAAGCTCCAGGGTGTAGCCAGTCGCTAATATCTCATTCGTAGTTGTCTCCACCACGACAGCCCCGACTCTGTAGTTGGTGGGCTTCGGCGGTGATTTAGTGGCCAAGGAGAGTGCAAATTTAATATATGACTGATGATCCCCAGCCTCTATCCTTCCCGCTGGCTGGGAAACATTTTCGGTCATTTTCTGAGGAATACTTTTGTAGATAATGAAGGAATGAAATTGACTACCCCGCCAGCCCGCTAAATCAATTAAATGTGGGTCTTATCGATAATTCGCGTAATAAATGGTTACCAGTTAGGTGGGGCTGTAGTTGTATTAATATCTGAAACGCGTGTAACGCGATCTCGTTCATTAATTACATGTGTACCTAGCAAGCTCCTCGCCTTAATCCCATCCACGTCCTTCACTATCCACTGAACTTTTTTCATTATGGACAATGCAGACGATCTACTCGCGGGTGAACCGCCTACTATAGACCCATACGAGGTCCTTGGTCTGGAGCGCACAGCAAATGAGGGCCAAATTAAATCGGCCTATCGTAAGCTTGCTCTAAAAAACCACCCAGGTAAGTTCTCCAACTTACGGTTTAACACTTGGCTCTCGCCGCATTCTTACATGTAATTCCGTTCATAGACAAGGTTCCCCAGGACAAGAAGCAGGAAGCCCACGAGACCTTTCAGTCCATAGCATTCGCATACGCTGTACTATCCGATCCGGCAAGACGCAAACGCTATGATGAGACAGGCTCGACCTCTGAATCCATCGTCGACTCGGAAGGCTTCTCTTGGTCGGACTTCTACCGAGAGCAGTACCGCGACGCTGTCACTGCTGATGCGATTGAGAAATTCGCCAAGCAGTACAAAGGTTCCGACGAAGAGAAGGATGACATCCTTATGGCCTACGAAGAACACAAGGGTAATATGGATAAGATCTACGAGTCGGTCATGCTTAGCGACGTGCTAGAAGACGACGAGCGGTTCCGCGCTATCATAGACGAGGCGATCGCCAATAAGGATGTACCCGCGTTCAAGGCTTACACGAAAGAGAGCAAGAAGTCCAAGGAGGCTCGAATCAAGGCTGCCAAGCAGGAGAGTACTGAGGCTGAGGAGTACGCTAAGGAATTAGGAGTACATGACAAGTTGTTTGGTAACAAGAACAAGAAAGACGGCAAGGGCAAGAGCAAGGCGGAATCATCAGAAGACGCCCTAGCAGCGCTCATCCGTAATAACCAGAAACGTCAAGGCGATTTCCTGGATAATTTGGCAGCTAAGTACGGCGCGACACCGAGCACCAAGAGAGGCAAGAAGCGTGCAATTCTAGAAGAGGAGCCCTCGGAAGAAGCATTCCAAGCTGCAGCAGCGAGACTTAAGAGAGGTAGGAAGAAGTAAGGATAGAAGCCCCAACTCTGGTTTTGATCTGATTAGGTGGTCTTTCACGGCGCGTACGGTGTTATTATGGCGGCAAGGGAATTCATACGGGCGGGTATGCTCTGGGTTGAGAGTCTGGTCGCGATGTCCATTACGTAATCACTATACTGAATACATAAATATTTACTATAGAGTCTAGTGTGTTCCATGGCATCCATAGATGCGATAAAGCATCAAGACAGATGAGTTGTGCTTCCTGAATATTACCTCAGGGTCCTATAAGGTTGGGAAGTGGGGCAGATCCCAGCTTAGCTTGAAGCTTTCCACGTAAGTCGCGTCGTTCTTGTAGGAGGGTTGCCAACTACAACTTTTTGAGACACAACGCGCCGGACTCACTAGTATTGCTTTTTAGCAATATATTCCGCTACCAAGATGCGATGACAGATGCGGAACCACTCGAATACTACCCTGCTTATTGTTTCCATCTGTCTCCGACAATAAACAAATGGTGTCCACTTCGCGCTACCGACGTCCATGGTCTTGAATCTCGACCTGGATTTGAAGGTACTCACATGCTTAAAACCCCATCCCAATTATGATTAGAGCTTACGTGTACAAGGCGATGATGTATTCTTTTCCTTAAACCACCCAATTCGATGGGTTCGAATCGTTGGAGTCGTAGTTGCGATCGACGAATGGTATGGCAACCGGGTCTATACAGTTGACGACAGCAGCGGCGAGTGCATAGAATGTTGTAAATATGCGCCGAAGCCGGTCGATAGCCGCCCCCAAGATGGCGGAGCTGGAGAACCAACCGCCACCACTCCAGCTCCCGCACCGGATCCGCTTTTAGATATTGACGTCGGCATGACGGTCGAAGTCAAGGGCAGTGCTACTACCTTCAGAAGTCAAAAACGGATCAAGATTCAAAAGGTGCAAAGAATCAGGTCAACAAACCAGGAAGTCCAGTTCTGGAACAAGACCCGCGACTTCCGAAGAGAGGTCCTTAGTCGGCCTTGGGTACTGGAGAGGAGAGAGGAGCGCCGATGCAAGAAGCAGCACATGGCTGATGTGGATGCCGAGGAGAAGAAGAGGAAAAGGAGGAAGGAGAATGGATATACCCTCCGGAAGACTATCACGAGTAGAGAGTCCAAGACCATTAGCGGAGATACGAGAAGCAAGTCTACAGAACAGGAGCCCTTGACTAAGTTGAGAACTGGAAACTCGCACGCCGAGGGCCAATATGATGCGCTAGGACTATGAATAGGACTATGAATATACACGCCACACTTCTCGATGCTTTGCCCAATGCCGTAATCGAAATCCAATATCTTTAAAGCTTCGTGACTATGATTATGATGATGACATGGCATTGGAGTCCTATTTCCATAATGCCCAAGCCTTTTCACCCCGATACAAACACTATACTGTTTAAATATTTTAACTAAATAGTCATCCTAAATATGCGGAGTGTCAACTCTCCATACAACACTTTCGATATATAAGGTATACATCTCTGAACCCGGCTGCGCGGCACCATAGTACGATTATCGAAAGTGGGGCTACTGGATGAGACAAGTCCTTGCCTCAGCTGCTTCTCTCTCAAAAAGCAATTTCCAAAGTCAAGTTTTGTAGAGACATGTTCTTTCCGTCTCGTAGAATTCCTACTTGAATGCCTACGTAAGCGAGCAGCTAAGGTAGCTGCGAAGTTCTTGATGACTTGTGTCTCGTGTGTCTGGAACTTAGCTCAACTTCTTGTCTGTTGTAGCCATCGTAATTATTCTTCATACCTTTCCCTCTTTATCGACATATTCTATAACCTCGAACTAAAACCTAAGATCGATCGGTATTTCTTTGCTTGTCGGATTCTAATATCCTATATTAAATTAGTCTAGGTTTATCTCGTCCTACTGTCGCGGCATTTCCGCAGCCCTCGATTCTCATTCCAGTGGCGCTTCTAGACTTCTTCGTTTGCTCGAACTTGTCACGTAGGTAGGACTCTTTTGCCCCTATTCAAGACAACGCATTCCCCATGTCATGAGCTCCACACGTCATGTTGGTGGAAGTCTTGACTCAACCGTCGCCTGGTACACCGATGTCATTCTTTGATATATCGATTCGAGTCATCCACCATGTCATTAAAGGACACATACAGCCCACCCATTACTTCTGTATGAGCAAGCATGGGTGTTGGATTTGATATCCAACATTTGAACTTCTCTGCCATTTCCATACCATTTCAGACCATTTTCTATCTAATGATCCATACCGAAATTACGGAATCGCAATACCAAAATCATCACAAGTCGAGGAACAGCTGCTTAGGGGACTATTGGATAAATTTCTACATTAAGACCACTAATAATACAACCCCTTTCTATATCCATTTCCCTCTAGAACCATGATGCGGTCGTCTTGGATACTAACATTACTTCAGGTCTACCCTAGCCTGGCAGCCCGACTTGAGGCTTCGAATAGTGAGATTAGGCAACATAGTCAAGACGAACTCTCAGCACGCCAATTCCGAGAGAGCTATTCTCCCATTTCGATAAGTCAGAATCCTTACCGCGAGGGGTATCAACCAGTCTCTACTGTAAACAGTTCGGTAACTTCGGCAGATCTTCAAGTCTCTCCTACAGTTTCTGGTTTCCAGCCAAATATAACAGGCTCGGCTTCTGCAGGAGAAACACCAGTCCAATCTAGTCCGGGACCAAGTCCAACTCCCGATCTCGTGCCATCAGGACCTGAGACTGATCAGCCCGACGTGACTATGTCTCCGACAAACATCTTTGGGACACCGATCGCGACTAGTCCCCCTCCAAAGTCTTTTACGGTTCAGAAGGACCACCCAGTACCTCGGACAGGGATTACCAGTCCTGCGCCAATAGGTACCAACAAATTCTATGCCAACTTCTTCCTTTCTAAACAATCGGCGCCTACATATGTGCATCCATATTCAGTAGTCTGGGCGAAGGGCCAGGGAATCTCGCCCACCTGGGGATTGACGATTTCACATGTTGAGGCAAGCCAGATAGTATATGGCGACAAATCACCCGAGACAGGTGCCGCAAAGTATTTTCTGAATCCTACTGGCATTCAGTCGCTAAGTCTATCGGCATTGGAACTTGGGAATAGTACCATATTGACAACTGATAATCTGTCTTCACATTCGGCCAACGTTAACCTCCACACTAGTTCGACAGCAAAACCCCTGATCACATTTCCATTAGTACAAGGTATGGGATTCGTCACAGCTATCTATAAAGGAGGAACGCCAGTTATCAATACTGGGATTTTTTTCAAGACGGTCACAAAGTCGCTCAAGGGACCAAAGCCAGGTATAACCAAATACACGTTATATCTAGAAGATGGCAAAATTTGGCATTTATATGCCTATTCGGCAAAGAATGAGACTTTCGATCTCACAGTGGTCAACAATCAAATGGCCAAGGCTGCAAAGCCGTTCGATGGCGTTATTCAGGTTGCCAAGGACCCCGGCAACGCTGAGACCGTAATAGATGCTGCAGCAGGGGCCTACCCGGTCAATGTCACACTGTCCGGCTCGATATCTGGGTCGAAGGGTACATATACATTCACGTTCCAAAAGGCTGGAATATTGAATGTCACGCTCCTTATGTATGCCTTACCTCATCACGTTGATTCTTTTGACGATGCTACCCATAAACGTATCACACCGGCGAAACTACAAACTACTACCAAGGGAATGGCAGTAGGGGTAGTTGCGGATTCGTGGACGATGGTTGAGCCTCATATGCCTGTCTCGATGGGGTTCGCTCCTTGGGATCCCGTTGATGGCGAAAAGAAAGCATTGAAAGACTCGGCAATTAACGCGATCACTCCTATAGCTATAAATGAAGCATCTCAGGATATGGTGCAGCAATCGAACCAGAGCTCGATGTATTTTAGTGGAAAGGTATGATCACGGTCTAATCGTCACCTCATATTCATATACTAGCTGCTAACAGCTGAGACAGGCATTGGCGAAATTCGCTGGTATTTGTCTCACGGCTAATGATTTGCTGAAGAACAAGGCATTAGCTCAGACAGGGCTAAAGAATCTGAAAGTCGCATTCAGTCTGTTCTCAAACAACACCCAGCAATACCCGTTGTTTTATGACTGTAAGTATTTCATAACTATGTAAATTAAGATTAGACTGACGTTGAAAGCTGCCTGGGGAGGTGTGGTCTCTTCCGCAACCTATCACACTGGGAACGACGGTGCAGACTTTGGAAATACCTACTACAACGACCACCATTTCCATTACGGCTACTTCATTTACGCTGCTGCCATTATTGGCTACCTCGACCCTAGTTGGCTTACCAAAGAAAATGTTGACTACGTGAACACGTTAGTCAGAGACGTCGCCAATCCCACTCCCTTAGACAAGTACTTTCCGATTTCCCGCAACTTTGATTGGTACCATGGTCACAGTTGGGCTCATGGTCTATATGAAACTGCCGATGGAAAAGTAGGTGCTCTCCGCGATATAACCTAGAAACTTATTTTGCTAAACTGTCCAATAGGACCAAGAGTCGAGCTCAGAAGATGCGATGCATGCTTATGCAATCAAGATGTGGGGAAAGACGATCAAGGATGCTAATATGGAGGCTCGGTAGGATATTATAATCCAAAATGGCTGCTTTTAAAACTAACAAATTGCATCTTATAGAGGTAACTTGATGCTAGCCATCATCGCGCGTTCTCTGAACCGGTACTACCTCTATACGGAAGACAACACGGTCCAGCCCCCGGACTTTGTTGGGAACAGGGTCGCTGGTATCCTATTTGAGAATAAGTGCGACCATACCACGTACTTCGGGTCGAATATCGAGTACATCCAAGGCATCCATATGATACCGCTCCTACCCAGCACAAAGCTCACACGACCAGCTAACTTTGTGAAACAAGAGTGGGCGACGTACTTTGATAAGGGGCGTGCAGACAACGTCGAAGGCGGTTGGAAGGGGATCCTATATGGTAATCTAGCTACTGTCGATCCACAGACTGCATGGAATTTCTTCACGAGGAAGGACTTTGACCCATCGTGGTTGGATGGAGGAGCTTCATTGACATGGTATATGGCATACTGCGCAGGTGAGCCCTAGCCGACCCCCTTTTCGAATCTTAAGAGGCTAACAAAACCCCAGCCCTCATGTGATGGGTTGACGGATCTTATTGGCGTTTCTGGGGACATGGGACTCACTGGATTGGGTGGACGTTGATATCTGGACATATTAAGGACGTCGACATTTTATTCTCATTATATATCAACATGAATAATGATCACGGTTAGAAAGTTGAATTTGGAGAATGGCGACATAAGACTACGACTACGACTTAACCCTACGGATAGACTTCAAATACCGATAATACCTATATCGCTACAAACACAATTGACTTTATACACTCCCATATTATTGTTTTTCTACTTGTACATTGCTGAAGTAATCGGATAGATTGGCTGCTTGAGCGACTTCAGCTTTCCCGGTTTGCATAGGGTTTAGATGACGATTAAGTTTTTGTTTTGGTAAGATGGTGACGAACCTTGTGTGGCTTACCTTGAATACCAATAATAGAGAACCTTGGCTCTTATTAGGAATTGATTATGTACCGTACTTACATGGCTAAGTCTCTTGGTATTTAATACACTTTTTTGAATAGGCATTTTCATATTGCAGCTTCGAGGCGTGGATTGGTTACTCTGACGATGGCTTACACATAGCAATGCCCTTATCGTGGCAGCCGTGGTCAGCGTCGACAAATGAAGCTAGACCCCACGTTATTTCACGTATCATCCTGCTGTGTAACCTATCGGGAGTTTATCGATAATTCCCAAAGGTGTGCTTATCTAGATCTAGGTCCAATTACATTATATTTCACACAGTGTGCAACTGGGAGGCCTCCTCTCACCCATCACTGTATCAACCGCTTTCAAGTTTCAAGTTCCACGACAGTAAACACAGCCACACTTAGCGAATTACGGGCAGGTACAGTACTTTGTTCCTACGTAAGTGCTCATCAATTCGCAATTCACGGAGGCCGTTGGTGCACATATTTCTTATTGCTGTGTTCCCTTCATCTTACTTCTTCTGCTTCGGATGATCCGGGATATGAGCCTTATGTTTTATATTCAAACTCGAGGCTTGATTTTGTCATATTGATCGTCTTGGGATATTCCAATTGAGTTCGGTACCTATCCGGAGCTTGTCGAAACTCGCATTTAACTCCTTGCTTACATCCGCACACCCCCTGGTTTTTGGGGGTCCTTGTGCACCCTTAGAGCTACGGCCACGTTTAACTGCAGGGAAGGTCTGTTGCAGCAAGCATTTCCTCACCGTGTCGGGGTGGTGTACGTGTACGGTCAGTTTTACTAGCTTGAGACCTAGCGTGGAGACGCTGGAGAACAGACGACGTCAACACCTAAGATGGTCAACAAAGAAATATATGGGCTATGATGATAGCTGACTCGTTCACCCCTAGACTCGTGAGAAAACAAGTTCGATAGGATTGCGCCTTGGCTAATTCGAAATTTCCACTAAAGCCTTTCCAATACCAAGAGACCCCCAAGAATCCAAGACGTACGACAAGCCACCAGCTAGCCAGGAACAACCAAGCTTATTCTAGTACCGATGATCACAGACTCGCCCGAACTGTGTTGCGTCTAATAGTAACGCTGCTCTATTTAACTTATCTTAGCACTTTAGTAAACCCCCCCTTGGCTTACCTGTAGAAACAAAGGGTTCAAATTATTCTCGGCTGTCTGCGCCTCAATTTCTGCACATTTTTTTATTGATCGCTCTCGGAGCAACGCAAATTGTTTCCCAATGGTGTGTAAGTACCCTAATGACCACGCCTTTTTCTTTTCGAACTAGGTTTTATCACTATACCACCTATATTCCTACCTTACCCAATTGCAAGCCCAATAATTAGTCAGAGCCTCTTCTTCCCCCCCTTCCTCCGTTTCCTCACGGCTTTGTTTCCCTTGCCTACGCTCCCATTCCACAGACTACTATGTGGTGTTCATTGCCGCGGAGACATTGACGGAACCGACCGAATCCTGGTGCTCATTAGGTGTACACTGTTGGCTAACGATGACGCGCGACAATGGACGGCAATTCAGTCGGTTTACCCAGTTTTCACAATCAGCTCCGCAAGACCGTGACGGGCTTGACGACATATAGTCACGGTCCTCACCACGAGAATGGGGAGCCGCTAAATGAGCGTACGTCCCTGCTGGGTAACGGCAGTGCCGTTGCCGGAAATGGACATAGCGATACTTGGGAGTTCTTTTTCAATACGCGTTACACCCCGGGCACCGACAACCCGAAACCATGGGTGAAATATCCGGCGCATTCGTGGCATATCACCAAAGCCACTCTACTGAGCAGTATGTATGGGTATCCGTCAAATGTAGCCTTGTGGTACTAAGTTGATTTTGTTTGGGTAGGCCCGGTCAACATCCTCCTCGTCGCTGTCCCAATTGGTATCATTGCTGGTCAAGCAGGTTGGGACCCAGTTGCTGTCTTCGTAATCAACTTTTTCGCAATTATCCCGCTAGCGGCCGTGCTCTCGTTTGCGACTGAGGAAATATCAGCGAAACTCGGCGAAGCTCTAGGTGGGCTGCTGAATGCCACTTTCGGCAATGCTGTGGAGTTGATTGTACGATGGCCCCCAACCCGCCATTATTACGTGCATGACCAAAATTTATTGACTACTTCCCTGCAGGTTAGCATAATTGCATTAAGAGATAGACAGATCGAGGTCGTAAAGTCGTCTATGATTGGCTCGATTCTATCGAATTTACTACTGGTCATGGGTATGTGCTTCTTCTTTGGTGGAATCGCCAATATGAGGGATGGAAACGGACATGGTGTGGAACAGACCTTCCAGTCCATCACTGCCCAGACAACAGCTTCTTTAATGACCCTGTCTGCTGCTTCTATGATTCTACCTGGGACTGTAAGTTATTCTATTTTCCCATTCTCGTAGACTCGGTAAGGAATTAATGCTAAGGATCGTAGTTATTTATGATCATCAATGATAGCGATAAGGGAGACGACGACGAGCGCAATCAGATCATTCTCTCACTATCTCGCGGCACTGCCATTATTTTGCTTCTTCTATATGTTTTATATCTATTTTTCCAGTTAAGAACACACCATCAACTATTCAGCGCCGAGTCGGGAGAGCCGCAGGACGTGTCCCAACTGCCACCCGAAGCTGCCGCCGCCAATATGCACCTAGAGGCAGCTCAGGAGCACAGCGAAGAGCCGGAAGAGGAGACACATATGAGCCCGTATTCGGCTGGCGTCGTCCTCATCGTCACAACTGTCTTAGTCTCTATTTGCGCCGACTATCTAGTAGAGAGCATAGACGCCCTAGTAGAACGCGCCCATATCAGCCGAAGCTTCATCGGTCTTATCCTAATTCCTATTGTCGGCAATGCGGCCGAGCACGTCACCGCCGTCGTCGTGGCGATCAAGGACAAGATGGACCTTGTAAGGATTATGTTCAGGGGTTTGGAAAGAGTGAAGCTGACCCGTTGCATAGGCTATGGGGGTTGCTATCGGCTCCAGCATCCAGATTGCCTTGTTCGTGACTCCATTCCTCGTTGTCCTTGGATGGATTATGGATAGAGAGATGGACTTGCATTTCGAGACATGTGAGTTGAACTGGTCATTGTTAATGTTCCTGATACTGACGTAGATTAGTCGAAACCGTCTCGTTTGCTTTGGCTGTGTTGGTCGTTATCTATACTGTCCAGGATGGAAAGTCCAACTATCTCGAGGGCGCAATGGTAATAATCCTGGTTCTCCTTATTTTACCTTCCGTACTAATATCGACTTAGTTGATGGCCCTGTATATCATTATCGCCCTAGCATTCTTTGTCACACCTAGTCAATATTTCAACACCGACTGGGTTGTCGGTAAGCTTAGTAGCGTGGTTGGGTGAACATGATATTATCCTTCATAATTTGCCATTGTCGGCTTACCTGCGCAATTCAGCCTTGAGGGGCAGATAACTTGCGCGTAACAAACAGGTCGCGGTTCTACGTTCAGTTGCCCGACATATCCCCAGCCGATGCGCTGGAGCGTATAGCGTTTCAAGCAGCGCTCACATGAGGTACCACTAGAACCCCGTATTCTCATACATGTATTCAGTCAGGGACTTCCCATGTTTTCTTTGTTCATTTGTGTATACTAGTAAGGTTAGGTTGAAAAAAAAGCTAAGGCGCAAGCTGTCTGCGGAATTCTTTTTTTCCATATATTCTTTCTGTGTTACTGGATACAAGAGCACAAGTATAGGGGTTCTTTGAATAAAAGCAATAGACTGACTTTGTTTCTCTGTAATGCCTCTTGCATCTTGTCTGCCGTGAAACCATAGACAGGTACAAAGGTACTTCGTCTCAACTCCTCGGCATGCCGCGATCCCTAATGTGGGGCTTAGTAGAGGGGTAGCTGCGGGTAACGTCATTACTTGTCGGTATACTTTTTTTCTATAGGATTCCTGTTAGACTGAGAGTTGAACGACCAGACCAATTACATTCGTTTCAGCATCGGTTGGTAGAGCGCCTCTTCTGTATGTCTCCTCTCCGTGCTTTGTGTAGAATAATACCGCGATCTTCGACATTACGTCCATCTACAGCAGTTACGGGTAGGTATTCGTATCTCAAACCTGTAGTCTGTGTCTGGCGAACACATCTAATCATTCGATGATGTAGGTACTTGGCGCACATTCGCAACCATGGCGACGGCCACGGACACAAACAACTATAAGTTCAACCACTCGATGTAAGACCGAAACAACCCAATCAAGAGGGACAAGCTGTTAAGCATAGGGACTTACTGATCGCAGGCTTCGAGTGAAGGACCCCAAAGAATCCCGTATGATCCCACCTACCTCCTTCGGTATACCGCTGCCACGATAGCACTGACTGTCAGTACATAGTCAAGTTCTATGAATTCCTGGGCATGAGCCTAGTCAAACGTCTGCAATTCCCGGAAGCCAAGTTCGATCTGTACTTCTTGGGATACGACAGCCCGCAGGCGCTCTCGCACGGCAACAGCACGTTCGACCGACAGGGCCTCATCGAGCTGACGCACAACTACGGCACCGAGGCCGACCCCAACTACAAAGTCAACAACGGCAACGTCGAGCCCCACCGCGGCTTCGGCCACGTGTGCATCTCCGTCGACCATATCAACGCCGCCTGCAAGCGCATCGAGGACGCCGGGTACAAGTTCCAGAAGAAGCTGACGGATGGCCGCATGAAGAATATCGCGTTCGCGCTCGACCCGGATGGATACTGGGTCGAGATTATTAGTCGCAAGAAAGGTAGCAAGGGTGCGGAGGACCCCGAGGAGCAGGGCGTTGAGACGGATCCCAAGACGTATCGCATGGTGGGTCTCTCTCTCTCTCTCTCTCCCCTTCCCCTCTCAAACGTTAAGGTCATCGGAACATCGCGTGCTAACAGATGCCAGAACCACACGATGATCCGCGTCAAAGACGCCGAGAAGAGCCTAAAGTGGTACCAGGAGGTACTAGGCATGAAGATCTTCCGCACCGTCGAGCAGCCCGCCGCAAACTTCAACCTGTACTTCCTCGGCTACCCGGGCGACCAGGGTATTCCGGAAGACGGGTTCACGGCTGATTACGAGGGCCTGCTGGAGCTGACGTGGAACTACGGCACCGAGAAGGACGAGAACTTCAAGTACCACGACGGTAACGCGGAGCCCCAGGGCTTTGGACATATTTGTGAGTTTATTCCCCTCCCCATCTTGGCCTTTTGTTGCATTTTATGGAAGGAGGAACGTGTGCTTATGCGAGTTGACAGGCGTCTCGGTCGATAACCTCGATGCGGCGTGCGCGCGGTTCGAGACGAAGAACGTCAACTGGAAGAAGCGACTCACGGACGGCCGGATGAAGAATGTCGCGTTCTTGCTCGACCCCGATGGGTATTGGGTGGAGATCGTGCAGAATGAGCGCTTTACTGGGAAGGAAAACTTTTAATCCAACCTACCTGCTTCGCGTAGAGATGCAAACGTTGTTGCGATTATCGCTCTGGTGGGTTTCGTGGCGTGGGGATGTATGTATGTAGCAGGAGAGAGACTAGGAGTATATATGGCAATGTAATTAAAGCAAGATGTGATGATGAAAAATAGACTAAATGTCCAATGAGGCTGGGACCATTGCGCTTCATATATATAATGCTCTTGAAAATCCCTGCGCTGGCACGGATATGGTTGCCGAACGGAGCTTACGTGAGAGGAAATGGAAAGAGGCCGTGCCGGTAGCCGATGATAATGATATTATGTTGGAGAATGGGCTATCTAAATCTGAAACAATTGGAGAGGGCTGGTAGGTAGTAAGTGGTAAGTACCTATTCTAAGAAGGGATCCTCTATGATGCACTACGTCAGTGGCCCAGCAAGGTACTCACGATTATCTCTATCTAAGATAGTCAATATATTGCGATCATTGTACTACCTAACATGGTTTTGATAGGTTGCTAAGGTAGAAAAATAAGATTGTTCATCAATATATCGGAAAATATCCAACAAATCGAAAGAGGGGCACGCTGAATATTTCCTTAGGTGAATATGGTGAAGACTGTCTCATCACTTTAGCTCTCGGCGTGGTTATGTTGTTCATCCTGTTCTTGGATCCGTAGCCGTTCGGCCCGCTCCCTCTCTTTCTCTTTTTCCTTGAAAAAGGCGAGCAACCCCAAGTCGTACGCCGCTTTCAGGCATCCCGAGCAGGCAAACGACACCCAGAACAAATTTCGATCGACTAGGACACCGGTCAGGATCGGACCAAGGCTCTGGGCCGTGGTCTTCACTACGTTAACGGTTCCCATGACCGCTGTCCGCTCCCCGGGTAAGACGATGGTGGCGAGGAATGCGGAACGTGGCCCCGTGTCCATGGCTTGCGTGCTCGAGTTCAGGATGAGAAAGACTAGCGCGAGGTGCACTTCGCTGGGAACGCCGAGGAGGGCTCGGAAGATTTGAGATGGGAGATGCGTGAATACCATGGTCTGCCGAGTGGAGTGTTAGTATGGATGAATACCTACACAACTATATAGCTAAATGGAGAGAGAGGACACAATAACATACATTGACATTGCCAAATCGTTTAGCTAGTGAAGAAGCGACGATCAGAGAAGCGCCCGCTATTGTTTGGGTGACGAAAAAGATCGATCCGAGTTTTCCTTCTTCGATGTTGAACTGATACTTGAAGTAATATGTGATCCAAGACCTGATAACGTTTAGTCGTAGAAGCCTTAAAGTCGAACGGAGTCTACCACTTACAATGGTGCGAGCCCAGATCCGAATGAATCTAGGGCAAAGAGGAGACACAGTGTAATAACCACGGGCACGCTCTCTTTACTGACGTCTGGGAGCAACCAGCGTAGCCCTCTTTTCGGACGCGGATTGGCTTCCGTACCATCTCCTAGCAGCGGCCTTCTCTCATCGTCTCTCACGCGACTCTGCTGCTGCTTTTTCTCTGATTCCACCGAGTGACTTAGAAGTAAGGTGAGGGTTAGCTTTAACAGGCCAATGATGGCATATCCAACATAAATAGCGCGATATGCGCGAATGATATCCCATTGAAGCGTCTCGTTCAGATACTGAAGGACCCATCCGCAAACCATGCAGCCGCACGCTGCACCCACAAGTCCCAGGAGACTGTACCAGGCGTAGACGTCGCTCCTCCTCTTAGGATCGGTGAGTTGGGCCACGATGCTTTCTTCAATAGCCTTGAATGGGCCAATTTCGTTGCCACTGCGCAGTTGCTTAGTTAGCGTCACAATGCCGTATAACCGTAGCGATGGCTCTCATACCTGGGGCTAATGACTCCTACGACAGCAGCAATAAGAAGCACCCAATACGTCCCAAATAAGGCAAACACAACGCCACTAGCACTCATCAAGACGGCGCCAAGCGCGAGGATTGCTCTGCGGCCAAGCGCGTCGGCGAACAGCGTCAGGAAGAAGCTGATGCATATATCTCCGACTAGGGTCAGGGTCATGAAGAGGCCGATCTCAGTTTTAGGGATTCCGAGGGCATCCAGGTACGCGACGAGGATGAGCGTCGATATGCCGTATGCAAACATCCGGACGAAGCGTTGCAGGCAGAGCAGCTTGACGTCACGGGAGGAGACGTACATGGAGATGAGGCCCATCTCTTCTAGCATCCGCTTAAGGATGCCATCTTTTCGCGAGTACGAGGAGGTTGGGCCGGGTGAGGATGATTCGTCCATGCCTGCGGTTTGCGTGATCTTAGGCAAAGACCGTAGTAACTTGGGAAACAGTGGATGAGAGAAGAATTATTGGAAAACTATCTGATATTCTGAATTGTATTATACGAAGGTGGTACGATACAAGCCTAACCTATGATATCACCTTGTTGCGGAATATAATGGTCTCGGCGATATACCTCGGCGTTTCGAAGCGACGATCTAGTTCACGACGGCGCAGATAATGGATCTTCTCTAGCTCGACAAATATTTAGGTAACTTTCGATACTCTAGTTGGTATAAGCAGACTTCTGGGTAACAGACCCGGCGTTAAGTAGTACGTAATGCAATGGAGCTTAGCTACTCCCGCCCAGAGAAGCTATTCGGAGAGGATCCCGGCGTGGAAATATTGTTATCGAAGCTCGGAGTTAATGTTGTGCTTCCCAATTAACCAATCGGCAACGTACAATTGATTACCCCACTGCGAATGCGAGCCTGGCGAGCTAGCCATAAGGAACGGCGTGTGAACTATCCGGGACGCGCCAGCATCGACTGATTCTATAACCCATAGATACCTGACATTTATGCCACAGGCTCTAGCGGATCAGCGTGGTAGGATGATGCAGAGCGACAGAACATCGCTAGATCTTATGAAGACCAGCCGGGGTCGAAGCGAGTAAGACGTAGAGGGGTTAGGACGAATGGTGTATGGCATTCAGCATATCCATCTTCCTCACGACACCACAAGCAGTGATGACCACAACGAAAACGAACGTTAAATGGAAGACAGCAAAAATTACAAGAATCGAAATGCCAGAGGCATCGCCGAAGAACAGGCAGCTCCGCGACGTGCAATGCAGGCCACCTGTCCTACCAATGCGAATTCTTGAGCTCGCGTTGGTTTCTCAAGGTAAGTTTGACAAAATAAAAGAGAAGAGAAAGTTCTCAGAACCGAGAACTCGAGATTTGTAGCTCGAGAGGTGGGGCTCCAGGGCGGTGTGCGAAACTGCCTGCTATATGTCGAAGCGACGACGAAGGCGGCAGCCTGTGCACCTGCCTCACATATTAATGAGCAGGTTATCTCTTGGAAAGAGCTAAATACATGGATGTATTGCGCAAGGTAGGTACTTCTGTGAAACCTGTACCTAAGGTTCGAAGTCATTTATACTCAATGCTTTCGATTCCTTGATACGAAAAGTGTCACAATATTGATAGCGTCTCTATATCTAAGGTATGTGCTATGGAAGCTTATAACTATCTGGAAATAGAAATATTAGTGAGCCTCCCCCCCCCCCCCCCTTTGCATTACAGTTAGAGCCTGTATCTAAAGTGCTTGTTCTGCTTGTCAGTCAGATCTTCAAAACCTTCCAATTGCTCTTCCACGGCTTCAGCACGTAGACCTAGCCGGTCGCGCTCTCTATTGTCGAGCCAGCACCATAGAGTGTACAGCCCCTGGAATACCACTACCGCGCAATAAGTTCCCAGGAGCCCCTTGATTGCTGTTGGATACCGAGGTACCTCCTGAGCTAGGAATAGGTGAGGACCGATAATACTGCGTCCATTGATATTAGCAAATCCTCTCTTATTACTGTTGGATTAGAACTCACTTTCCGACAACAAAACAGACGAAATAAATCCCAATAACAGTACTCCTCTTCGTGTGTCCAGCTACGTTGAGACCAGGAACTGTCCAGTTCAAGATAATGGGTGATCCAAGCACATTCTCTAACCAGCACATGGCCACAAGGGCGTAGCGGTGTTCAATACCGATCGTAAGGATGCCGATGAGTCCAGCCATACCGGGCAAACACCCGATGATGATAGAGACACCCACCATATTCGGAAGCTGAGAGATCCATCCTAGCAGAAGGCAGCCGACGACCTCGAAGCCGCCCCCTGGCGCCTGTAGTAAAGAAGCTCTGAGCGCATCGAAATTGAAACCCTTGATGATAGCGGACATAAAATTAGTCACCGCCCCATTGAGAATACCTAGTGCTATTGCGGTCATCCACAATAAGTAGCATTTCCCATCGAACAACGCCTCCTTAATTTGATACGGTCTAATAGTCGCATCCTTGAGACCGATCTGATTATTGGAGACCCGCCAGACAGCGACAACCCTTTCGTATTCTGTTAACATCTTTGCGTTGTGTGGTCCGTCGGGGAGATAGAGTAAGATAACAAAACCCCACACGAAGGTGAGAGCGCCAACTATCTACATATATCTAGATTAGCCTTTGGTGCAGAGACATGAAATAGAACACCTTACCAGAAATATCAGTTTCCATTGAGCTATAGATAGACCTCCAGCAACACCCGAAGCGTATGCCAAAAGTGCTCCTAGGATGTTCGAGACACCATTCGTACACAGCCATATAGAACTGCGTAGTGTCTGTTCTTTCCGGGTCCAGAGCATCGAAGTCAGGATGACCCAGGCGGGTGAGATGCAGGCTTCAAGCATGCCCAGAAAGAATCGAATGGCAAAGAAGCCGCTGAAGTTGAACACTGTGGCTTGAAGCATACAGACGGCTCCCCAAACGAACAACATGCCACCAACAAGTTTCCCAATAGCAACGCGTTGCAGCAACATGTTCCACGGCCATGCTCCACCTTAATGACCGAGATTAGTCCCCATTCAGTATGTCGGTTCACGAGAAAGGTCACGTACAGAGCCAACCAAAGTACAAGGCGGAGGCGACCCAGGAGTAGTCATCACCCGTCATTTTCGTATCCTGCTGCAACCCATACGCATTCGAGTAGTTCAAACTACAGAAGATCAGTATCAGAGCTTCGTACTAACAAATCATAGAGCGAACCGTACGTCTGCTTATCGAGAAACGACAACATGTACGTAGTCATCATCTTTACCAATAATTGGTTAGAAACAGATACTATAAATATCGATCTTGGTGTCATACATACCATTGGAAGCACCAACAGATCCAGCTTCCATCGAACTTTGATTGCATCCGCTTCAAGTTGAGCTCGGTCATATTGAAGAGATTGCTGTAACATATCCTTTCCAAGCTCGTTGAGATCATTGCGCCGGTGGATTAGGCGCTGGAATGCATTTTGCTTTGGTAGGGTGAAGCCAGTTCCATTCTCAGTATCAACTGGGCTCTCAGCAATCGGGATGTCCTTCTTCTCAGACATTTTCGCAGTCATGTTAAGATCGAATCTCGAAAGAAACAAATTGGTCTCGAGTTTGAGAAACACCAAAGAGCATGTTAAATGCTACTCCTCACTATACTAGCACCACTAAGATGTAATAGCCACAACCTGTTGATCCTGATATCTGATATGCATGATAAGATCCCCGCTATAGCGCTCAGGCGTGACGTCGCCACAGATGGTTATCAATTCCGCCTGGACGGATTCACACCGGGGCCCTTACACTACTATCGTACGTTACTCACCGAAGGATTTTAGATGCCAATAGATCGTTTCAAACTAAACACTAAGCATAGAAGTTTGAATCCAAAGATAAAGGCAATAGGCGAGGATGATAATTCACCAGATAGGCGGTACCCGATCGCAAGAGCCAAGACCGCCCCATGCGTCTCCCTATCGAATGCAACGATAAGGTAGGTGGGAGTGAAACTAGTTATAGGAGCAGGTCTTGGAGTAGATTATCAGATAATCTAGCATATAGTGGATCCAGTGATATAGGACTCCAATTATACAGGCAGTTAGGTAGTGAGTCTCCTCATCTCCAACCCTTCGGATATCGACGCCGCTTTCTACCCCACTCCGACAGGATTCGGGTATGGTTGTTCAAGGGCTACATTGCATGCTCCGATGAGGGGCCGTGGCCTACATGTAAGTATGTATTTGAGAATACCTCTTCTTTGATACTCCCCATGGGATACCGGTTCAACATTAGATACACAGATATTCAAGATGGGTGACAACAACGAGTCAGCGACTAAGAAGTCCTGGAAAGAACTCCAGGCAGCAAAGAAGGCAGAACAGGACTCAAGAATACCAGCAGAATGGAAGCTGAAGAAGGAAGATTTTCCTCCGGAGGATATAGTTGACCTTCGATCCTTTGTCAATACATGCCCAATATTGTCTCCCGCCGAGCTGGCAATTACTAGCGACGAGTATGATGCAACTTCGCTAGCCGCTGCTATTGCTGAGGGTAAATTCACGGCCCAGGAGGTTGTGACAGCCTTTTGCAAACGCGCTGCAATAGGCCATCAGCTCTGCAACATGCTAACAGAGATCATGTTTGCCGATGCAATAGAAAGGGCCAAGGAACTCGACAGTATCTATAAGAGTACTGGCAAGGTGGTCGGCCCGCTGCATGGAGTTCCCATGACTTTCAAGGAGTGCTTTCACTTCAAGGGGTACGACTCGACCAACGGGTATATGTCTCGAGTCTTTCAACCGGCCGACCGTACGTCGCCGCTGCCGGAACTCCTACAAGCTGCTGGGGCAGTCGTCATTTCAAAGACAAACGTCCCTCAGACAATGCTTGTTGCGGAATCCGACAACAATGTGTTCGGACGCACCAAGAACCCCGTGAACTCCCGTCTGACTTCTGGTGGAAGTAGTGGTGGTGAAGGCGCAAGTCAAGCCTTCCGATGCAGTGCGCTGGGTGTTGGAACTGATGTCGGCGGGTCAATACGAATACCGTCAGCTTGCAACGGCGTCTATGGATACAAGCCAAGCTTCGGCATCATTCCCATGATCGGGTATTCTTATTCGGGTTGGACAGGTTCCAACACGGGCATACCCGCTGTTACCGGTCCTCTAGGGCACTCGGTACGAGACCTTGACCTTTTCGCCCGCATAGTCAGAGCCGCGCAGCCTTGGAAATTTGATCCCGCTGTCATTCCGAATATCATGGAATTCGTTCCAGAGGCCCCGCGGAAGCCTGTCGTCGGCGTCATCTACGCATCCGGACTTACGCCACACCCGCCAGTTCGCCGGGCCATACGAGAAGCCGTATCCAAGCTCGCAGCTGCCAGGTTCGAGATCAGGGACTTCAATCCGCCCGACTTCATCGGCATTCGCAACATTTCGGAGCAGCTGTTCACGCTAGACGGCCTGTCCTACCCGAAGCAAGAGCTCGCCAAGTCGGGCGAGCCCGTCGTGCCGAGCGTGAAGAAGATCGGCTTCTGGGACATCCCGCCGAAGACCCAGGAGGAGGCGTGGCAGTGGAATACGAAGAAGGGACAGGTCCAGAAGGACATGTTGGACGAGTGGCAGAGAGTAGGCTGCGATGTCGTCCTTGCGCCGGTCGGTCCGCATACGGCCGTACTGCCTGGCGATTGGACGAGTGATATTTACACGGTAGCTTGGAACGTGTGCGATGTAAGACATCCCATGTGCGCCTCGTTGTAGTCATTGATTGATTGATACGAGATGTTCTAACTTTGCTTTTTTAGTATCCCGCTGTCGTCGTACCTTTCACTCACGTCGACCCGGTTCTCGATCCCGTTGATGCCGAGTTCAAGCCTATGCATACGGCCGATCAGAAGAATCAGGATATGTGTATGTGCAGGACTCCCTAGCATACGGCGTTAGGATCTAGTGGCTAACATGTCTTTCCAGATGATCCAGAACTTTTCAAAGGCGCGCCTGTGGCTTTGCAGATAGTTGGTCCGAGACTAGGAGATAAGCAGCTGCTTAAGGATGTCGAACTTATCGACAGTGTGTTAAACGGTGCCATTTAGAATTATTGTTGTTGGTGGCTTGAATTATCTTGTTGTTAATATCACTCGCTAGATGGTGCTTGTCTCTTCAAATCCCCAACTGCGATGCCTTACCACACGCTCTAGTTATTAACACGAGGCATCCAAAATGAGAGAATTGAATGAAATGAGAAGGGAAACAACGAATCTAGTTGACTACCTAAATATTATTAATGTACGTCCGTATCTTTTGAGAAAAGACTGTTAAGGCCCGCGGTTAGTATGGGCCGGTGGGATGCTAGCACCCGATTCAATGATATAATGACCAATAGCTGCCAGTGTTGCCACTTGTCCCTCGCTCCAGAGTCCACTCCGGAGTATCCCCTTGGTGGTGTAGTTGGTTATCGCGTTCGGCTGTAATTGAAATATCTTCTAGATATGATTGTATACCGAAATGTCGCCGGTTCGATTCCGGCCCGAGGGATCATTATTCTTTTTCTCTTTTTTCTTCATTATCACTCAGGTTGTGTGTGTGAATGAGAAGCTGAGATATGGGGCTGACATTAGGGCTAAGCTTAAACTTTTTAGTGAAAAGCACAGCGCACTATTACGTCCTAGGGCTAGCTAACTGTACGGTATTATGCAGGGATACATAGGTCAACGTTAATACGAATAATTGTGCGCTAGAAGGTAGGTAGCCATGACGTGTCTGAGGCTCAATGTCCGTTCGATATTCGATTACCTCCAATGAGCTTCCCTATACTTCTTACTTCTAGAACATGTTGCTTGCTAGTTAGATGTTGTTATGTCTTGGGTGATACCCAACAGCCGCTTTAACCAACAAAATATCGCCTATACGATGGCCTAACCAATGACCTCATATTAATCATGGCCCAAACTGCAAGGAGAAAAAACTAGAACCATAAACATTATGAAGATTTCCAGCTAGATCACGAGATTAATAACTCAAAACGGATCTTAAGTCTATAGTTACGCACGAGGTACATGTTTAGATGCTTGCAACGTATCCTCGAGTCCTACCTGACAAGACCGCTTTGACGCAGGGCGACGTCCAGCTCGTAAGGCAATGAAGAAGAACAAGCTGATGATGGCCAGTCTAGATGCATCTCGCCAAGTGGTGCCCGCCAACAGATACTCGTTCAGGCCATGTATTGACGCACAAGATGCAGCTTGCATTTAGCCGGGGCCGATTCCCGAGGCCCCGTACCTCGACAGCAGCTTCCGGCCCCTTGCGTAAGGTAGAAGCTTCGTATTCTCAATCCAGGGAATCGGGAAGGCGTGAGAGCTCTATTTTTATCTGGTGCTACACTGTAGCTTAACGTTACCTGGTGGGCTGATGGCTTTTCGAGTGTTTAGGCTGGCTCTCCAATATACTCGAGCTCAATCTGTCCAAGGTGATATTTAAACGGGAGCCTGCATCTACTCAGCCATTCCCGCTAGATTAACGACAACTTTCAATTTAAAGTGTCACGCCTACCTCTCTAAGTAAATACAGCAACATCATACGCATCTCCGAAAACCCCCGGTTCAGATACGCAAAGATGCAACTCTCCGGACCCCTCGCAACCCTCGCGGTCTCTCTATGCATGACCGGGCTCGCAGCCTCCTACGACACCACCCCGTTCATCGGACCCCTCGACCCCTGGAAAGTCAACAGCTTGCGAATCACGGCCCCCGCCCAGGGTGCCTCGGGCACCGTCGACATCGAGCTGGCCATCCAGAACCCGAACACAGTGTCCGCGGGCCCGGCCCCCCACGCCGCCGGCGGAGGATACCTCCCGTTCAACCCGAGCGCGGCGAACTGCAGCGCCGTGCAGGACGGTGCGAACCCGGGCGTCGTGCACGATACCTGCGTCGAGACCAGTGAGCTCTCGTACGGCGTGTGGAGCGTCGAGGTAGTGCCTAGCGCGGCAGCCCGCATCGACCCTACGAACCTAGACCTCGCGTTCACGCTGAACTATAATGTTAGCCGCTGGGGCCAGCAGTTGTGGAAGGTGTACGACGGCACGGGGCATTTTGCTGTCGGGACCAATTTGGCGGACGCTGTGTGCGATGGGGCGAGCGGGACTTGCGTGTACGAGCTCACGGCGGAGGCTACGCCCGTTTTGATCCCGCCGACGATGACGGAGTGCCAGGGGACTTGCTCGTTGCCTTCGGGGAGCTAGGGTAGGACGGTTGGTTTATGATGATACGAATGGTATGACTGAATGGGGATGAAATTAGAGGGCTCATGTTAGTTTCGTATGTTGGGTTTGGGCATTTTCTTTACAGCACTCTCCTTATAAGTTCTGGACGGAATCTGAAAACTCCCTTAGTATATTTAGATTAGAATGGTGGGAGGTGAACTTGGGGTGGTTTCACGAATAGGGGATGGATAGAGTGTCTATAATTCCCACGGGCTCGATTTTTTCAAGAGGCCAAGACGTTCCTTTGTCATAGCTTTAGTTATTGCCTGTTATTAATAGACATATACTACATTTTGGCATGTCCAATAAATCTACGTTTTCCAAAAATTCTTGAATATGTTATACCCAGGTTTCTTTAACCTTGAAATGGGATCATATGAGACTCTTTAGAGAACTTCATAGTCATCCAAGAAGCCTACCTATCACGGAAACGATACCCGGATACTTTATGTAAGTTACTTAGATGTCATAAATTTCCCGGCGTATGTACCTTTTATGAAATCTGAGCACATATTGCCAAGTGATAGGGTATAAAGGAGTACTAAACCAGAAGAAATAGCCCTTCTTGGAAGCACTCCAGTGTGAGAGAAAAGCCCCTTCTCCTATAGGCCGAAACTCTAAAGCGTACCTTTGATGTACATCTTCCTGGTCTATATTACTTCCTATTTTTAGCATGGCTCATCAGCGAGCCCGGGCCCTCCTGGATGACGCATGATATTCCGGGTAAGCAAAAGCATGGACGTATCTGGCCCATGGCTCTGGGATTTAGATTGACGGCGCTTTGAATTTTGAATCTACATAAAAGTATTAACAATATCAAGGAATGAATCATCAATTCCGAATATTCATACTACATGGCCAGAGAGCTTGGCCCAATATCCTTTTGGAGTCTGCTTGCTTATTTCTATACCTATAGCTAAGCAGGACCATCATAAGGTAGTACATGGAAATTCCGGATTCGAGAAAGCTCGCCTCCCAACATTGTCCATCACGGGATACGCTTCTATATTAAGGAACCAGGGTAACTAACCTTGATATATACTTTAAAGCATCAGTCTATGCATGCAGCGCCTCTCTATATCATATTAAACTAGATATCAATTATCTATGCATACTAATCATATCCCGCTGAACTCATAGGGCTGGTGAACTATCCAGTTCCTACTAAAAGTACCTACTCATGTAGCTCATTCCATCTCGACAATATAACAGTTATGTTGGAAACAGGTCGGTTAAACTGGACCTTTCTCTTGAGAATTTTCATTTAATAGCTTCCTAAATAGGTATGGACAGCGTGGGATGCCTGGCTCTTCGTTAAAGGCCCAGAGGGGATTCACCTCAGAACGAACACTAGAAACTTTGAAAAATAAACACATTTATTTCTCCTTAGCTGGAAATTTGGGACTAACTAATTCTGCATGAATCTTTGGGTATTTGTCGCTTCCATTGGACATCGTGGACCTCACTGTCGTAAAAGCATTCTAGCATGTAAATGGATTGAGATCCCTCGTTTGATTGCTTGTTGGCAATGGAATAGGTCCCCTAACTATCGTACGTATCTTCTTGATCCAATATCACTTGTAATATATTGAATACTTGTCTTCAGTCACGCATGCCAATTGAATATCAGGGCATTCTAGGTTCGTATAACTCACATAGCCTGAACAGCACGAATCATGTCCGGGTCACAAGCTCGCTGAGACAATTTCTACATTCTATAGATATTAATAATAATCGTCTCATAATATTGTATCCTATAGATATTAATAATAATCGTCTCATAATATTGTATCCAAAATTCCCGAACTAGATTTACTTGCCGACACTCCAGAGCTACTTGATGGTGTCTCGCGTAGGCCAACAAAGTAATATTGAGGGCAAGGGATTTAACCTAAGCAGAGTAATTCTTCAAAACTTACAACAATCGGCAAGGACATCAGAGACATGAGGGAATAACCTGTTTAACTGTCAATATCGAAGCAATCGTGCGTAAGCTACGTCTTTTCGATGCGGAGACGCGTATTATTAATATCCAAGGACGCACCCCGGTGGACTACCGACAGCTCTGGAATAGGGTCGGTGAGCCTTATATCACGTAAGACGTTGCAATGGAGCTTATACCCGGACCGTTAGTTCGTTATATACACGGCCTGGGAAAATCCGGGAAATAAGAACTGCATCCGGTGGGTGGCACGACATACGCGCGGTAAGGGAAGTTTGGGGCGGCAGAGCGTCTGGCGGCTACCTAACCACAGGATAACCCGGACTGCTAACGACGTAATTAAATTGAAAATAAAAACACCCAAGCTGGTTGATATCAGGCTATAGGGGGAAGAAACGGGATTCTGAGAGAGGATAAACCAAAGTGATAGAACGGCGAAATCGATGTTACCTAAGACACAAGTAACATGAAAGTATTCTCACACGGGTGCGCTTACCTTTCAAATGGACATGGAACCTTAACATTTATGTTGTGGACGGACAAAACTTTATCGTACGGAATCGGATTTACTTACCAATTCCATCGCATCATATCCTTCCAATTTCAGTCATCCGAGTTCCTTAGGTAAGGTCGACTTATTAATCTGCAACATGCAAGTCGCACGTGGTCAACTTTTATTTCCTTTTTTTTCGGGCGGCAAAATCGCATTGGAAATGACAAGAAGTCGTTTGAAACATCTGCCGAAATCACATACCCATCTTGAATTGTCCCCACCTCGCGAACATGTCGATGGCTCGATTAGGTTAATGGCTGAGAGCCACTTTTTGGTTCCTTTCGTCATTCGAATTCGGCAGTTTTCCTGCCCCATTAGGCCCCCATTATGCCCCCATTATGCTACACTATCGTCACCAATGCTAGATTCCCAAACGCCTGGTCTTCACTACTAGATCTTTTGTGGTGTGGTCTAGATCCGGTCCGACTTGTAGTTATGGTGACCTATACCACACCCAACTATATAGCGGCACACCTACAGAGATATCTGGGACAGAATTAGAAATTTGGGTTGACAAACAATGAAATCCTCTTTGGTGATACGACCGTCTAAATCCCTATCATTCGATAGGCTATCTGCATCACATATATGTGCCGAAACTTGGTGTCAAATCCGACACTACCACCGTCACCTCTGAGCTAATGGACGATCCTTAGTTCGTCATAGATGAGAGCCGCATGGACCCCGAGTGCTTACTTACCACGCCGCCATCCCGGATGAGGCTGCTGAATTCCATACGTGGACATCGTATTTAGGTCAAAAGAACATCGCAGGGGATAAACTATACGCCACGGTACTTGATTCAGGTTCCCGAGAGGGCTACCGTGTCACCAACGGTGGCCCTGTAAGTCCAGCTACACCGGTTGGATCATTTACGGCTGTGACCCGAAACCTGACATATTCTCCGAGCTGCGGTATTGTACTTCTGTCTAACTATAGCTGCGATACCATTGGACTATCCATCTGCCGAAATCACTTCTAATACAGCCCAAAGCGCAGATTTGAGCTATTCACATGTCTACTTACTTGGCGGTCATGGGTTTTTCCTATCAATTTCCCCAATTCAACACTAAGCCAGACGATGCCTTCTCCCCGCTCACCTCATCTGTGGGTCGGAGTTGACGGCCCCCCCCTTCCCCCTTCGGTGGATCCGCGGGGTCTCCAGAATCTTGGGTTCCTGGGAGGCTGGCTTGTGCTGAACGGAACCTCGCGCGGGTATAGGAGAAATCTCAGAAGGTCCAAGAGCCTTAACGGGCTCATCTAGGTCACCCCAAAGTCACGAATTGCCGTTATAAGCGTAACGGTTCTTATACGGTGTATCTAATATTAAGTACAAGTGTACCTGCCATCCTCCGGCTTTCCGTAGCCACCCCAGTCCAACAGGCCAGCCGCAGGAATCGGATGTCATCCCTCGCCAGAATATTATCAGCGAGCGCCGACTTACTCGTAGGATAACCGACAAATAGGTTTGCATATATACCCACCTTGGCACACACACATACACACTATCAGCGGTTCCTAATACTCGGCTTGCGGCGCTTCTACGTCTAATATCTCAAAGACTACAGGACCTTCAGGGTTTATTACGTTGGCTGTATTTCTTAGTCGGCGACCCTCGATCTCTACAGCCAAGAGAGCCTAGAGGTTTCAACAACCTTGAGGTGTTTTCCTTATAGATTTCTATCGTCTATAGGAAGCGGGATCTTCCATTACAACCCATCTTGTTCGAATTCTAGATCATCATATAAAAGCAGATGATTCCGAGGGGCAATGTTGGGGCTTGAAAATTCTATGATTGGGAGCTTTATAGCTCAGTTCTGGCTGCCCATAAGCGTATCAATAATTCTTGCGTGGCTGGTTAAGAATCATTACCACAATGGTCTGAACAAGTATCCAGGTCCTTTTCTGGCTTCCTTGACAGATTTGTGGCGATTTTGGGATGTCTACGGCCAACGACCTGAACTGACGCATCGGAAGTTGCATGCGAAATATGGTGATGTCGTACGCCTAGGCCCCAATACTTTATCCTTTGCAGATCCAAAAGCTCTCAAGACTATTTACGGCCTCAACAAGGGATTCGTTAAGGTATATATCCCCGCGATGGCCTTTCTGGTAAGGCTGACACTGACATCATCTATTAGTCCGATTTTTATGTTGTCCAACAGTCGGTAGTCAAAGGGCATTCCCTCGCTTCACTTTTCAGCACAACAGACAACACTTTCCACGCGCAATTTAGACGATGTGTCAACTCAGCTTTTGCCATGTCCGCACTCGTCCAGTACGAACCTTTTGTTGACAACACAACGAAACTCTTCCTCAAGCAGACGGAGCGTCTCTTCGCTGGCAACCCAGAAGGATGCAACTTCACTCAGTGGCTACAGTTTTATGCCTTTGATGTAATTGGAGAGATCACTTATAGCAAACGACATGGATTTATTGAGAAAAATGAAGACATTGATGGCATAGTTAAATACTTAGGAAACTTATTTCTCTACGTCGCGCCGGTATGTAGGACACCTAAGCACCGGAGAATTTGGAAGGAAACGAGACTAACATCTTTGACAAGATCGGCCAAATCCCATGGCTTGACCGTGTATTCCTCAAGAATCCCATCTATCTCAAGCTCTCCCAATGGGGATTCATCGACGCTACTTTCCCTGTGGCGCGTTTCGCACGACAGCGCATGGCTGAGCGTTTAGGTCCTAATCTTACTGGCGACCCCTCCAAGCCCCTCCTCCCAGTGTCCACTGAAGGTAAAGCCGAGCCCAAATCACCAGATCTTCTGTCCAAGTTCCTTGCCGCGCGCGATGTCCGACCCGATTTTATGAATGATACGCTAGTGCAAACGATGGCCGTGTCGATGGCGTTCGCTGGCTCTGAGACGACCGCGATCTCGCTAGCCAGCGTGTTTTATTACCTGCTGCGTAACCCACCGGCGCTCGCCAAACTGCGCAGGGAACTCGACGACGCCGCTCGATCTGGTGCATTTAGCGACTACGAAACGGGCCTCGTGACGTGGAGCGAGAGCCAGAAATTGCCGTATCTCGACGCCTGCATAAAAGAGGCGTTCCGGTTACACCCGGCGGCGGGGCTACCGCTCGAGCGCATCGTGCCTGAACCTGGCGTCGACATCGCGGGCCACTACGTCAAGGGCGGGACTATCGTCGGCTGCTCGGCGTGGATCATACACCGCCGCCCAGAGATCTGGGGCGACGACGTGGATACGTTCCGACCGGAGCGCTGGCTCGTGGACGAGAATTTGAAAGGAGAAAAAGAGAAGGAAGAGCAGGAACGCCGCGTTCGCGAAATGAACGGCATGATGTTCCAGTTCGGTATGGGCCCGCGTACTTGCATCGGCAAGAATATTAGCTTGTTGGAGATCTACAAGGTCGTCCCTAGCTTGCTACGGCGGTTCGATGTAAGTTTCTTTTTATTCATATTCATATTCATTTTCCTCCTGGCTTGGTAGTAGGCAGAAGGAAGGAAGGAAGGAAGGAAGTTATGATCGATTGATAGGTACTAACCGATGCTACGCGCGCAGATCCGTTTCAAAGACCCTAGGCAAGAGTGGAAGCTCGTGAATGCGTGGTTCGTCAAGCAGAATAACTTTCATGCCATGTTTGAAGTGCGGGATCTGGTGAAGCCCGATAGTGAGAAGGAGATCAGCGAAAAGCTTGCGTCGACGTAGATACGGCTGATACGGAGGTAGGGTTAGTGTCGATATTGGTGCCAAGGGCTGATTAGGCTAGGTAGTGTGCTCTGTACATACTTGCATTTAGGTCCGGCAGTGCGTAATGGGTTTGCTACGCTATAGTGGCTTTATTAAATTTGGATAATTTTGATCGAGCTCATCGAAATGAATAGAATGTTTATGTCATACCTGGGAGAATAATGTGAAGTGATCGTTTCAAGATGGCATCACAAATGTTGCAGTCAATTTCAAGTTTACCATCAAGGCCCATCACTTATCTCAAGGGTTATAGGAGGAAAAAGGGGTATCGTCCATTTCAACTAGACAAGACTACTACATATCCACATGGGTACCTAAGGTAGTCCTCACAAAGAAAGCAAAGCTTTGCAAAGCAGCAAATAGTGTCTCCTCCAGATTACCCTGCCACTGCCATAGCTTTCTACATACAACTTTCCTTTTTCTTCTCATACATACATCGCGGGAGCGTTCGCGCGCGACGGCAAAAGAAATAGGAAAAAGGTATCTTCCCCCATCCACAAGAATAGGTATTCATTACAAAGCGTTTTCGGTTTCCGAAATTTTTAGTAACAATCTCCCAATAACGGTGTCATCCAAACCCTTTGCGGTGATTGGCGACAAAAAAGGTGGGATGGTGCGGGTGGGAAGTATATCCAGGATGCGTGTCCCTACTCGCAAAAAGAATATGCATTGCGGTCCATGGCGTGAGCCAGAGCCGGCGTGAATTAAAAAGGTCGGCGTATTCTCTCTTTCGTGAGTAGAATAGAGGAGGCCGGTATCAAAAGTTCATGAGTGATTGGTCATATCGAAGGTATTAAAAAGGATAGAATACGCAGAATAAGTAGAACTCTCTCGTCACGGATGATGAACGTGTGATCCTAGCTTATGAGCTCTGAGTGGCGTTGGTCATCGACTTGAGCATACTGTGTCTTGTATTAGCCTTCTTGTTCACTGCACAATTCGCGAAAGGTGGCATATACCGCAAGTTTCGGTCTCTCATTTCGTCATCAATGGCCTTCAGGCCTTTGAGAGACAGATTAACTTGTGCCAGCTGTTGGCAAATACGAATTAGTTAAAGTTCCGAATTGACTTGGAGAGTAGAGAGAATGCAACAGCAATGAACAGGTAGGTGGTATCAAGATGAGTGATCACGCTGCGACTAGCAAGCAGGGGTAGTTAATGGGGTACTGCGCACCGCGCTCATCGCAGCCGATGAATGGTCAGGCTCCTCACCTGCAGCTGCGGTAGCCTCTGGATCGGCAGAGCCATCGCTATCTTTGTGGTCCGTTCCGCTCCCGTCTTCGGCGAATCTGCTTGCTGACAGACCCTTCTTCGTCGGCGTCTGAGCAGCTGCCCTAGCCTAGAAGTATTTTATTAGACTATTGTTATGCGGGTCATCTTTTAGATGTGACTGAATACTGGGTTGCTAGCGTACCAGTGCTTCAGCAACTTCTGCGTCCTTAACCTTCAGCTGTGCTTCCATCTCGGCGAACCTCGACTTAATGTCCGATGCCTCCTTCTCAGCCGCTTCCCTCTTCTTTTGCTCCTCCTCTACCATGGTAGTCAGGTTGTCATACATATCCTTGTAGTCGGCTTCCTGGTTCTTGAGTTTAGCATCTACATCATTCTTATGAGCTTCGAGATCTTTCTGTGCAATGAGAGCATCTTGCTTGGCCGCTTCTAGCTGTTCCTTCAGGGACTCGAACTCTGTCTTTGTTGCGTCATATTTCTTCTGCAATGATTCGAGATCACCCGCAGACTTCGCCGATGTCTCCTGGGCAGCTGCGTGGGACTTCTTCAGCTGTTCAAGTTCTGCCCTCAATGCGTCCGCAACAGATGTGTCGGGCCTCTGGTTCTTCAAAGCATCAAGCTCAGCCATCAATTCGACGTTGTTCATCTTGGCCTCTGCAAGTTGTTGGTGCAAGTCTTCAGACTCTGCCTGGATCTTAGCAAGTTCAGCGCCCTTCGCCTTGGCCTCGGATAATTCAGCTTCGAGAGTTGCGGCCTGTTCCTCAGCCTTGGCTAACGCTTCTTTCGCTGCAACCAATGCCGTTTCTTGCTCAGTGACAGCGGCGAGATGTTTAGCCGCATCCGAAGCTGCCGCAGAGAGTTTGTTCTCGTGGTCCTTTGTCAGCTCCTCGATCAGCTGAGCATGTTTTGCTTCAAGTGCATCAATGACCTCTTTGTGAGAGCCTGATGCATCTTTCTTTGCAGCTTCCACAGCTTCAGATTGCATCGTGATCAATTTCTCGACCTCGGCAGAGTGTACAGCGTCAGTTTCCTTCTTGAGAGCTTCAAGTGCAGCAGCGTGACTGGCATTCGCCTTCTCAAGTTCTGCTTGGGCAGCTTCAACTGCTTTCTTCAAGGTCTCGAGTTGGGTAACGTAGGCTTTTCCATCAGCCTCCTTAGTAGCTAGCTCCTCAGCATGACTGGCTTTAACCTTTTCTAGTTCCGCATGCGTCTCCTCGAGAGCAGCCTTCATTGCTTCTAATTGAGTGGCATAGGCACTGCTATCAGCATCCTTCGCTGCAAGTTCCTGGGCATGGGCGGCCTTTGTCTTTTCTAACTCAGCGTGCGCTTCCTCGACAGCAGCCTTAAGGGATTCGAGTTGGGCAGCATGCGCGCTGCCATCAGCTTCTCGAGCAGAAAGCTCTTGCGCATGAGTAGCCTTGAGCTCGGCAATCTTAGCGTCCGCGTCTTGCTTTTGCGACTCGAGGGCTTCGACATGAGCGGCCTTGAGAGCCTCTAATTCCTTTGCGAAAGTAGCTTCACTCTCAGCCTTGGAGATCTCAATTTGCTTGGCGTGACTGGTCTTGAGAGACTCCAGTTCGGCTAGCTGTGCTTCCTTGTCGGCGGACGCGCTGCTCTTGGCATTCTCCAAGTCCATTGCATGGCTAGCCTGTAAAGCATCGAGAGCCTTTTGATGCTCTTCTTCCTTAGCAGTAAGAGCCGCGACAGCAGCATCATATTCACCCTTTAGAGCCTCCAACTCCTTCGTGTGACTCTCAACAACCGTCGAGTGCGTGCTGGTCAGTTCCTCATGTTTGGCCTTAAGCTCATTGTGTTCTTCTTCGAGGACGTGGAACTTGCGCTTGAAGAAGGCGTCGCCTTTAAGGCTCTCTATCTCGGTCTCGTAGTCTTGAGATACCTGCTTCAGTTGGTTTTCATGGGTCTCCTCTGAGATCTTGTGGTCCTGCTTTAATTTCTCGTATTTCTCTTCCCACTCTTTGATCTGACTGGCAAGATCTGCGCTGGACGAGACATCTGCTTTGGCCTGGCCTAATTCTTCTTGCAAGGTGGCGAACTCGGTCTTAACCTTGGCTAGCTCTTCATTAGCAGCTTCCACAGCAGCAAGCGACTCTGCCAGCTTTGTCTTAACTTCCTCCAATTCTGCTTGCGACGCAGCCAAGGCGGACTTGTCGTGTTCAGCAGCAGACTTCAGTTCTGCAAGTTGAGCTTCTAACGCAGAGATCTTGGATGCACTCGCGGCGCCCTCGCTTTCTGTCGAGGAAGTTAACTCATCGATCTTCTTTTGCAGCGCTTCGTTAGCGGCTTTAAGTTCCTCAAGGGCCTTCTCGTGTTCACCGGAAGACGCTTTGGTTTCGTCGAGTTCAGCTGCGTGCGAAGTCTTTAGTGCTTCGACGAAGGCTTGATGTTGTTCATCCAACGATTTTCGTAGTTCTGCCAATTCAGCAGCGTGCTCCTCGGCTGCCTTAGTTAAGGCGCTTTCACTGTCCTTCGCGCCAGCATCCTTGTCAAGTTGAAGGGATTCAAGCTTGCTCTGGAGATTGCTGATCTCACTATCCTTGGCTTCTTGTGAGCTAGTCAGTTCAGTAAGTTGCTTCTTATGAGTCTCAAGTTGCTCCTCGGCAAGCTTGAGCTTCTCAAGAGCCTCGGAGATCTGTGTGCCTAGAGCCTCCTTTTCGGAAGCATGGGTGGACTTCAAAGTCTCCAAGAGCTCTTCATGTCCCTGGCGTACGGCATCTTCAGCACCTTGTACACCATTTGCCGCTGACTTGATTTTCTCCTCAAGTTCAGTGACCTTGGCCTGAGAGGATGCGACTTGCTCCTTCAATGACTCGACTTCTGATTCTTTCTCGGCGAGTTTCACCTTCAAATCTTCAACATCCTTCGCGGCTGTAGCAGAAATTGTAGATGAGGTGGACGGACGAGGAGCGTGCCTTGTCGCAGTAGCTGGGGAGCCGGCGACACTGGATAGGCGCTTCTTTGCGTCGGTCGCGGCACTAGGTGCTCCGGGTCGGGAAACTGTTGACGTTCGAGTCGCCGATGTGGTACCCGGAGAAGGCTTTGAGACGGTACTGCTTCTCGCAGCTAGGGTATTGGTCGCCGGGGAGGGCTTCCTTGCTGTAGTAGTGCTAGAAATGCTTGGTCTCGAGGTAGTTTTTCCAGGAGACGATGTCAAGCCGCTTGGGACTGTCGAGGTTCGACGTGCTGCAGAAGTCATACTAGGCTTCTTCTTCTCATCCTCGGAGACGGACGGCTGTGATCTATGGGTCGCGGTAGTAGTCGCAGGCTTCCTGACAGCGGTCCCGGTAGGAGGACGAGCGGGAGGTTTGCTCAAGCTGCCGCCAACGCGAGCTGCTGAGCTTGCAGTGGCCTTTGTGCCAGTGGCGGTAGTTGTCCCTGGACGACGTGTGGTAGTCGTAGTAGCAGCCGGTCGCTTCGTGGCGGCGGCGCCCTCGGGTTTAGATCCATTGCTAGACTTAGCAGAGGATTTGGGCGAAGCTTCGGTAGCGCCAGTACCGGCAGTGCCCGCGGTCTCTTCGCCCGACAGAATCGACTCTTCGTGCTGGACAACTTCGAATCCTTCGGCGTCAGACATGATTCCGGTCCTTAGAAACGTAGATAGAGCGATATTATCGGGTGTTCGGTGTAAGTCGCCTGTCAGTTATTCCAAAGTCGGAAACCTCAATAACACTACTAATACGACCTTCTATTAGCTCGAGAAATTGGCATTAGAAATGTCAAACACGATTGATGGTTACAGAATGTGGATAAGTGAAGATGGAGACACTTCAAGCAAGCATAGATTCGCATTGACGAAGGAATCCATTAATACTGCGATCAACTATAATTCGCGACGTCGACACGTCACAAAAGGGGGGGTTAAAGCGTGGTGGTGGGCTGGATCGGGATTGACTGACCTATCTTGCGAAACTCCTTTTTTCTCTTGTCCTCCCTTGCCCTGATATTAACTAAGCGCCGCAGAATATTACTACCTATTAACCAGCAAGGTACAAACCCTGCCTCGAATCCGACGCGGTATCACAATGCAGCCTCTCAAATCGAAAGAAAAAGACAATGACTTAAAAAAGGAGCGGTTATTGCCTTTACGACAACAATGTTATATCCAGATCTTCCGTAGTGTTTTCTTCGGAAAGGTAGGAGACAAGATGTTGACGAGATGGTTGGCAGGTTGGAAAGCGAAAGAAAGGCAAATCTCCCAAGTTTTGCTTTAACTGTCCCAAGGCCACCACAAAAAGACCGACCTCCCTCACTAGCTTAGTAGCTGTCTAAGCAACTGTCCTAAACCCCGATAGGCAAACATCGTTAGAGGGGATCACCTATCACAGGGGTATTTACAGGGATCTTACAGGGGTTATAGCGGGTCGGTGTCATTGAGCAATAAGAGCCTGCAGGCTCGTCGCTCACTAGAGCTTATTTGGCCCGTCCTTACCTGTGCTTTTTACTGTTCGGTTCATCAAGCGAGCACCCACCTATCCGATTAACGAGCACTAATCCAGCTAGACTGTTGGTACCTACAGGTCGCTAAACTCAACTAAAGCTACATACTAAAAGTATCCATCTCATCTCAAGTTGACAGAACAGAGCTTTAATCTACCCGTTACAGTAGAAAAGATAGTTGAAAGCGCATTTTGACAGCTGTTTTGGCGTTGCTTTTAACACGGGGATATGGATATGTACAAATCAATTTCCATTTATTATGATGTTTCTCTACTACGTCGTCTCGGCTCGGCTGTGTACCAGACATTGATACGTCATTTCAATACCTAAATGAAGCCGTGGCATTCATGTTGCCCAGGTGGTCAATGTCGCCTCGGCTCGCTGGACCCGGCGAATACCTTTAGTAAAAGTCAATTCCAAGTCCCTAACCTAGCGCATCCGCATCCGCATCCGCGCTGCTAATATTAAGAACAAAATTGAACAAATTGAATTGAAGCCCGAGCGTCTAATCCATCAATCTATCTGCTAGTGTACCTAAGTAAGACCACGGTTTCAGTCTACGGCATAAAGTAGCGAGTGAGGTTCTATAATCACGACCTACGTAAGTTTCAACAAAACGCCTTCAATGCAAGCTCATCCACAGCCATTCATGCCGCGGGGATAAGATCCCGGGTCCAGGGTGGAATTGACCAACTACTGCCCAAAGTTAGTAGCTCGAGACTATGCATCTGCATGTAATATATAATTGAATCGTGCTGGCATCCCATTTGGCCTCATGGTTGGGCAATGACTGTTAGAAACCTTGGCTCAAAGGTTCCCCAAATCTGCAAGATTGTCCATCTGAGGACCTCTTAGGACCTCTTAGGACGAATGAAGAGATTCCAGCTTCCTAATAGGCAGATAGGGAGAGTGGAGAAGGTCTTACCTAAAATCTAGGAGGAAAATATCCGAGTCGATCATCTCAGCAGCGTATCACCAGCATTGTTCATTGAAAAAGGTCATAATTAAAAATTTCAATAGCTAACAGCTAATAGCTAAATGTCCATACGGGGTATCATAAGTATCACTCATCGAAGCAACTCAACTCACATCATGGCCCCAAGTACGCCTATAAGCTTGCATAACCTCTTGAATGTGCGCATTTCTTTCTGTCGCAGTTTGTTCCGGATGCACAGCTTTTAGCATTAGACCCAAGATCTCTTCCGCCTTGGCTTCTGTTTCTGCAAGGGTCCTATTTAAACTCCAACGAACATCGTCCAGGTCCAACAGGTCAGGATATGACTCTTGTATCTTCTTGAAGAGGAATGTCTTCTCTTCAAGAGACCAGTCATCAGCATTTTGAGGAGACTGTGGCGCTTGAGACTGTACCCGGGAAGACATTCGGGACGATACCGGACGTGCCGATGATGATCGCACGGAAGACGGCGGTAGTGAAGACTCTGATAGTGGCCTGTGAATTCCTCTGATGGACATCAATGACCTCCATTGCTGTTCTTCAATGGACCTCATCCTATCTTCTTCGTCTCGCTTCCATTGAGCCTTGATCTCCTCTTGTCGTTCCAAATTTTGTTGATGACCCTGATATACCTGTTTACGTCGTTTCTCTTCTTTCTCGAGCTCTTCCGGGGCTACCTCAATAGACCCACGTAAGTTTTGTAGAAGTTCGTCGAGCTCTTCTCGTTTCTCGCTTTTCATCTGTCTGTCTCTTTTCCGATATGCGGGCTCGTCATCCGGTTCATCAACTGGTTTCTGTTTTAACCCTCTAAGCAGTGGCCGGTATAACACTTCAATCCAACCAAGTGTCCTCATAAGTAACTCAACCGTGGAGATCGTGAATGACGTTTGACGCCAATTGTCGCCGCCTAAGTTCCATGCAGACGCTAGGACGTGAAACAACATGGGGATAGCAAGCGAAATAACTTCCTTTGACATCTCACCATATTCGCTTGTGTCGTCATTTATTCGCGATCTGTTTGATCCTTCTTTGAGTCGTTCTCTAAGATGTTGGAGGGCAAGCTTGATTTTTGAAGAATAGTAACCAAGGACATCGGAATATTCATTTAGGAACTTGTTCTGGTCCACGATTTCAGGTGCTTTTGGAGTGGCTGCATATAGCCTGTCCAGCTTTCCCAGGAACTGGAGAAGATTTCGGACAGGCTCAGTGTTCGCGGATTCCATTTGAAAAGATTGCCGACACCAAGACGATCCTAATCCAGCCCAGGCATTATTACCCATGAGTCGGAGCGCCAGCTTCAAACTGGACGAATCAATGTGTGCTATGATATCGTCATGTTCCGGAGGGCCGTCAAATGTTTCACCATCTTTGTAACCTCCAGGATGACGAGCTCTAAAGTTCGCTACATCTTGAGTGAAGCTTTCCTCATTGGATAGGTCAATGTCTGAGATATTCTCGTCGTCCGTAACGAATCCGTCAACATGTTCCACAGCATTATCATCTTCAACATCTTCCAGTTCCTCCTGTTCTGGTTCAACTTCATCGTCTAACTGTACCAGGCCTAAAGAAGTACTATGATCAGCTTCTGTCGAGGGTTGGGGCTGTTCGGCGACTTGAGCTTGGCTTAATTGAAAAGGCTGGGTCTGTTCGGAACGGCGCAGGGGTATATGAACTTCGATACGACCCCCTCGGAGAGACGCTTCTCTTAAAGAGTGGGCTGGGCCTTGCTGTCTGGAAGATCGTGGTTGTTCTGGTGATACTGGTACATCCCATATGTCCAAATCCTCACCCTCTGTGGGGTTGTTTTGAATGTTGTTTTCCTTCTCTGGTATGTCACCCGGTCCTTGTCCATCCTCATTGTCACCTATAGGCGTCGATAATGTCCCGTCGTGTCCAGGCGTAATAGATTCACGTTGGTTATTGGCACCCTGTACGTCTATATTTTCGTGATCTGACTCAATGAGTATGTCCTCCTTCTCTTGTAGGCTGAGTCCGTCATTCAATTGCTGACTTGCTGGCGCTGTGTCTTGCTGAATTCCTTCCTGTATATTCTTCTTCAAAGCAGCATTGACGCTGCTTACGAGCCCTGTAGGCACGGCATCCTCTGGGCTTGAATCCCTACTTCTCTTCCGAGATATTGTTGTTCCTGTAGGATGTGCAATCGAGGACGCGGCAGGAGTCGGATATGGACGTGCTCCTGTAAGATAGGCTGCTGGTCCAAGTTTCCGTCGTTTGGACTGTCCAACCTGCAATGATGGGTCGTGATCAAGCTGTAAGCGCCGGTTCCGACGATGGTCTAGCGATCGTATACTCGGGTTGATTCTGGATTTAGGTGGCGAGGTGTTAGGAATTCCTTCATCATCGTCGTCGGAGCTTTCAGACTCAGGACTGGGCTCTTGAATTGACTTCCCGCCTGGAATGTGCGCTTGAGGTTGAAATCGAGTTCCACTAGAGGCCCCCACCATCATTCCGGTAAACAGACGAGATGAAAATTAGGTTGATGGCATAATTGAAGATGCGACGTTGGCTGGGATGAACAGGAAATACTAGGAATAAGTAGGCACCATTTGATCCAGGTCAGATTCAAAGGATTGGAGGCATCCATCTGGAATAGATCAAAAGGCGCCTGTCGGAAACTACGCCGTACAATTGCGATAATACCAGTAGTTCTTGACTCCTGGCATGCCGCGACCAGCTGACCGGGAAACTTTATTTCCCTGAAGAAAAGTGGGTCTGTGGAGCCTACAGGGCTTGTAAGACGGGGGGTTCTTTGCCTAATATTGGGTCCGTGCTGAAGCTCCCAACTGGCAGGTGGGGGCGGGGTACCTTAGCTACATGTACCTAAGAACGCCAATGCCAGTAAAACGTCACCTATGTAAAGGCATCCTGTTAGTTACACACACTTTGCATCTGATTCTATTCATAACTCCGCTCGTCTCGCCAGAGCTTTTAAATCACTATTCAAGATAATAGGAAAAGGAGATACCTAAAATCAACAATATTCGATAACTACGGCGTGAATTAGTAGCAACATGGAGGCCCCTCAGCCTCCAAGACAGGTTCAAACAGGCACTGACAATTTTCCCATCTTAGAGACATGGGATCCTTTGACCAAGCACGAGTTCATCAAACCCGTAAAACAGATTAACGATGGGCCAGATGTTGCCAAGTTCTTGAGTTCAAAGGCTTACCGAGACATTGGCATATTTGTCTTGCAGCTAAACCGCGCCATGTGCCCTCGCAAATCTGTTGGTGATGACGGCAAGGAAAAGATCCAAACCTTCCAGATCGGTTCCGAGTATGAGACCCAACCCGTCAGGTCCGTACGGAGACTTCAAGAAATGCTAGCCAGGATTGAGTCTTACATCGATGAGGCCCCGCCCGACCAAGGCCCAAGGCGTTTCGGGAATATCAGTTTCCGGAGGTGGTATCAGTTACTAGAGCAGAGAGTCACAGACCTCCTCGAAGAGTTTCTTCATGACTCGGTGTTATATTTCGGCCCTGGCGGCGAACAAGATGCCACGGCTATAGACGAACTTACAGCTTACCTACTTGGTAGTTTCGGGAGTGCGCAGCGACTCGACTATGGGACTGGCCATGAGCTAAGCTTCCTTGCTTTTCTCGGGGGGTTGTGGAAACTTGGCGCTTTCAAGGACGGCAAGTCTGGTGGTGAGATAGAGCGCAGTATCGTACTCGGTGTCTTCGAACCTTACCTACGAGTGGTAAGGCGCTTGATCTTAACTTATACGCTCGAACCCGCTGGATCTCATGGCGTCTGGGGTCTAGACGATCATTCGTTTCAACCCTATATCTACGGATCGGCACAACTAAGTCGTGCAATTACAGATGCAGAACCCATGCCGATCGAAGGATCGCTATTTCGAGCACCTAAACCTGCACAAGTAGTAAAGCCTGAATACGTTGAGCAAGAGAGGAAGAGGAATATGTATTTCTCTGCCATCGGGTTTATTAATGATGTCAAGAAGGGTCCATTTTGGGAACACAGTCCTATCCTATTCGATATATCTGGTATCAAAGACGGTTGGGGTAAAATCAACAAGGTATAGTACATATAGTCATGGTACTGGGCCTTCTTCCTAACTAACTCTACATTAGGGCATGATCAAAATGTTCAACGCCGAGGTCCTTTCCAAATTCCCAGTGGTACAACATTTCCCATTCGGTTCATTGTTCTCTTGGGAACAAGATCCCGATGCCGCGGCCGCCCAAACAACGGTCCATATGGCAAGCCAGCCTACCTCTAGTACATCGATGCCGCCACCACCATCTGCGGGTGCCGGATCTGGTACAGCCGCACCATGGGCGCAGGCAACAACTATGCCCTCTTCTTCGGGACCTGGGATACCATACTCTCGAGCACCGTGGGCTTCAGGACATCCTACCTCCAGGCCATCTCAGCCTCGAACCAGTGCGGCAGATAGTGGGCGATCCTCAGTTACCCAAGCCCCATGGGCAAAATCCAGCGATAGACCAAGTGGATAATGAGCTAGATTTTCAGCTAAGAATTCTGTACTCGGCGTTGAATGGACCTCATCCTCGCAACTTCTAACAGGGTGCAGATAGAGTGAAGGCAACGGGCACTTAGCATGTCCGTCTGACTGTTAAGTCTTCATATCCCGCATTACGGCTCTCTCATCATGATATTATGTACCGTACTGGGGTCATTAGACGATACCTGCATGCATTCGAGTCTATTCAAGTCTTACATATCGCAGACATGTTGACCCATGATCAATCATCAGATTAAATGGCCGTTCCTCCTCCCAGGACTGTCTATACAAGATATTAGCTATTTTGAGACGGAAAGATACAATGCCCTAATTACATAGCTGTGCCTAATGACATCCCAATTACATTGTTCTTGGGTCCCTGAATCTGAATTGTCCTTGTCCGCCCGTTTCCTAAAAACGGTCCTATTCTCTAGATATGTGATATAGGGCACCTCTAGGCAAATTGTTATCATAGCATATTACTGTCTAGAAAATATTAGGCTTTCCAAATCTGAGGAGGATCTTGAGTCTACATAGACTCAACTATAGTATAAATAAAAACAAAAAATTAAGTCCAAAGTATCTTTAGTTCTTGATTCCACAGTGTAGCATCCATGAAGGATGCCTCCAAGCTTGAAGTGAAGCCAACATTGGGAGAGCCTACGCCTGTACCTTTAGTACCTGTGTGCATATATCGGGGTACACGTAATCACTGGTAACACCAAAGCGCACCCTGCATAGCATCACGTGGGAATACCTTCATCATGGGCTGAACCGTGCATCACCTTGTGCGACGTATACCAGGCAGTCACGTGTAGATAGGCTTGCGGCCGCGATAAAAGAAGACTTATTAGTTAGGTCGAGAATAATTCCATTGTTTCTCGAAGCTTGCTTTACCTAGGGTATCTCTCTCAAACCGAAAACTCTGTGGGAATATCCTCCAAGACACGCGCGACTATCAGGCCAGCAAAACGAAACCATCCTCATTAAAAACATTGCCCAAGGCAATTCCAATCTCTACTTTGTCCAAGCACCATATTAGGCCAGCCTTCCAACTATATCCGTATCGATATCGATCTATTCGAAGGCAGGGGGAATGCGTATGGCGTCGATCTAGGCAGCGGGCTTGGCCTCCTCGGCAGGCTTCGCCTCAGCGGCCGGAGCAGCGGCAGGCTCGGCGGCAGCAGGGGCTTCGGCCTTGGCGGCTTCGGTAGGTGCAGCGGCGGCAGCCTCTGTTCAGAGAATTTGTTAGTAATGCTACACACACGATTACCGGTTCATGCGACGATTATGCAAGTGGAACGTGACGGAGGCCGCTATTGGGAACACTCCATTTGTGCGCCTTGAGCATGAAACGAGGGGTTCGGGTTGAACTTACGCGCGGGGTCAGTAGGCGCTGAAGCCGGCGTATCAGACGCCTTGGGAGCCTCGGCGGCAGCCGGAGCAGCTATTTCGATGGGTTAGTATCAATTTGGTTGCAATCCTTCCGTCATGTGACTAGGAAAGCTGGAATGGAGTATGACTTACCAGCCGGAGCAGCCTCCGTCTTGGAGGCTTCAGCAGCGTCGGCCTTGGGTGCCTCAGCGGGTTTGTCGGCAGGCTTAGTCTTGTCCTTCTTGGACTTGCTGAAGACCTTCTTCAGCTTCGCCTTCAAGTTGTCAAGAGCGTCCTTCGCTGTGATGGGTTCTCCATGTTAGCATATTCTTTCCCGAGTCGACCAAGACAGTTCAGATAAGACAGTCCATCGCATCTTCCTATCGAATCGGGAAGTTACTTAGGGAATAAGGGTATTTTCCGGTCGCAGGGATGGTTCCTTGTCATTGTAACCAATACGGACGCAGTTCCTTCGAGGGAAGCAAGTATAGAGAAAGGAGGTAGAGGGTATGTAGAGGGTATGACTTACGAACACCAGGCATGATTGCGGTATTGGAGAGTTAATAGTTGGATTAGGATATTAGAGTGTGTTGACACGATGATTGAGGTGCTTGACAACAGGGTCGAACTAAAAGAGCCTTGATGAGTTGATGCGTTGCGTGAGCTCTTTGTTGTTGTCGCAGAGAAGGAGGAAAGGTAAGAAGACTGTTTTGGGGGAAGAGTCGAGATTAAAATTGGAGAATCGATAAGCTGGAATCACCCGTGCTGCACCCTTGACAGCGCCCCATGCACGCGCATTCATAGTTCTGGGCTGTCTGGATTTAGCGCCGGTTGCCAATGCAAAAGACGCACGAGCCTCAGTCAACAGGCCAACCAAGCTGCTTCTAGGCCACTGAAAATTCAGGGGTTCTATTTCCTTCCAGTCCAAACCAAGCTACGTCTGCATGAGGTCCAAATTAGATACATCTCAAGTATGGTCGCATCATTCCTCCATCATATGCAGACTGAGGGAGGCAGACATGAAGAGAAGCCCTTGGAATATCTATTTATTCAAATCCTACCAACACACACAGGAAACTTTTAATATTTACCTACCTACCTCTTTACTCCGCATCTTACCTAGGTGTAGTAGGTAACTATGTCCTACCATGTAGGTGTGTTCCCAACAACGATCTCGGACGTTGAGGTCTGGGGTAAAGTACATACTACATATTGTAAGCCGACAAGTACATATGATGGCTTGCATCGGGATGCTTCGTAATTCTTATTATTAGGAATTTTACCCGTCCCGAGAACCAAGCGCCAAGCGAATTTATTAGCTATATTAGCGAGCTTTTCATCTAAACCCGACAGTAGCGCCGATCTAGCGAGATAAAACGTCGTAAGGGATCCTTGTGGTACTTTATTCGACTCCAATAATCAACGGCGAGATTCGACAAAATCAGCCACAGAGGCGGAGAAGAAGCCGAATGAAGACACCTATCGTAATTAATAGCCCATACGACCCCAATGGAATCACATGTCGAGTCCATGTTTTCAAAGTCAACTATGTGTATAGTTAGAAGCTCATTGCCAGTTTATCAATATTCGGATGGCTATACTACGTAGCATTCAAAGGCTGAAAACCCATACGCAGGAATGAGTACCAACCGGTATGCCTCCTTTATCGGATACGTCATGTTTAGTCGAAGTCACAATACGAGCTCAAAAATTCCTCGCCCACGATGAGTCAGTCGAATAGAGGAGTCGAAGGGGCCCACAGCTAAGGAGTAGTGTTAGACTACAGTACCTATTACCATCGTGTAAATGATCCAATCCAATCAGACTTTACGCAATAGCTCGTGCCTATTCGCAGCGCGATCGGGTCGCAAACAGCTGTTAGTGGTCAAAATAAACTCTTCAGACAAGCGACATGCGTCAAAGAAATTATCACGACGCTCCAGATGAGATGAACTCTATCAAGTAGAAAAGAAATTGGCTACTTTAATCCAATTCAATCTTCCCTTCTTCATCAACTTGCATACAGCTCCCTCAAAGCACCCAAACTATCCCCGCTAGAACCCTTGGCTGCAATGGCTCCCATCATTCATCTTGTCCGACATGCTCAAGGTTATCACAATCTCAGCGAGGAAAATCAACAAATACAAGACCCAGACTTGACTCCTCTGGGCAAGACTCAATGTGAGGGACTTCGCAAGAGATTCGATGCTCACGACAAAATCACACACCTCGTCGCCTCTCCTTTGCGCCGGACATTGTACACTTGTCTACTCTCTTTTGACCCAGTGGTCAAGGCTGGCAAGAAGGTGATCGCTCTGCCCGATGCCCAGGAAATCTCCAACCTGCCTTGCGATATCGGCTCGGAACTTAGCAAGCTAAAGGAGGAATTTGGCGACCTGGTGGATCTGCATCTTGTTCAGGAAGGTTGGAACGACAAGACAAGAGGAAGCAGATACTATCCTACCCCGTCCAATCTGGAAGCCAGATCTCGTGCTGTCAGGCTATGGCTCAGAGATCTAGTGAGCAAAGCTGGAGATGACGCACAGGTTGTTCTCGTCACCCATGGTGGTATCCTCCATTTCCTGACGGAGGATTGGGATGGCGTTAAGTTGGACAGAGGTATGCAAGCTTCAAACTTCCTTGACTAAGTCGAAAATCAATTTCAAAATCAATATTATTCGATGGTATAGTTAATTCTAGCCGCTGACATACAATAGGTACCGGTTGGGAAAACACCGAACTACGTTCATACGAGTTCGCGGATCCAACTGGCCAAGATCCCAATGCATCCCTGAAGGAGACCCAACCAAGCTGGCGTCGCCGGCGAGGAAGCGCAATTCCTCTCACCGAGACTGAGCAAATGCAGATACGGCAAGCTTTCCAGACTCTTCTTGATGAGGAGACCAAGAAGAACGAGCGCGCCACGGTCGATACTGAAGAGGCTGTTGTCGACTAATGAATCAGGATCACAAATCCAGCCATGTCAAAAATCGTATTTGATAGAGGTCCGCCACCTCTTGATATAGATAACAACCGAATCTCACGATGGGAGGTCATATACACGACATCTTCCATTTAGAAGCATTTATTTATACTATAGATGCTCCATACCTGATATACGAGTAGATCATGTAGAGTATGGTCCAAGAGAAAGCATAATTCAACATCACGGTTCCCAAGTTTTTCGTTACATCTACAGTGGGGAGAAAATAAAAACGTCCAAAGGGCATTTTTACACCAAAACTTATCAACTTTGCAACGTTATAACTTAGGATATTTATATTAAAAGGATATCCTAAAAAGATTTCTATTATTATTAATTATATTTTGTTTATTTTGGCCTATTTAAATTATTTTTACTATTTTTCTTCGTAGAATAATTAAATGTTAAAAATAACGTATTAGAAAAAATGCGAAATTTGTATAGGAAATGAATATTTTTTAACATTTTTAACAATATTTTTTATAAATATTTAAATAATATAATAATAACATTTTTTAAATTTATAAAAGCTTATATTTTATTATATTTTATTATTTCTTTATTTATATATAATTTTTATTTTTACTTATATATATAAATTTATAAAGATATTATAACTTAAAAGTTTAAGGTTTAAATATATATATTAAAAATATATATTATAATATCTCATCCAATTTTAATCCCAATAACTTTAAAAAAGAGAATTAAATAAAGGAATAACTTATATAAATTTTACATATTTTACCTTAATTTAATACCTATATTTGGTAAAGTTATGCTAGTTTAAAGTTAAGAAAATAATATGTGAAATTAGCGTTGGACGTTTTTTTTTTCGGGTCACTGTACTATTAACATACTTCAGACGTTGTTTATGAACCTATTCCTATAAATGTCAAGCCTGCACCGTAGACGACACGGTATACCCCGAGAGAGCACCCAACATTTCTATCAGAACTTTTGGGATTGCTAAGTTTTATGTAATAATTATCAAATGCTCATAGAAGGCAGTGACTATCTGAGGAGATTACAGATAAATTGTCAGTCAGTCTTTGCCTCAATGTCAGTGGGGTCTTGCAGCATTCATGACTACATCTTGTGTAGCCCCAGCTATCCCTTTTAGCACTTCCTCATTTCCTCTCGCAGTTCCTCCCTGCATTTACTCCTGCCTAATTTCTTTAACTTATAAGTCCCGACCGCTGTATGGGTATTATCATTCTAACTCGAAGTTGCAGGGCATCGCTAGAGCTTCAAAGTTGTAGTATGCACATACACCCAGGTAATCTCCGAGGACTCGTTATACTGGAAGCTGTGACAAACTCACTATCCATTCTCCATCATAAGTAGCCTCAAGATTGACTGTTTCTGAGTAGGCAGGCCCGAAGAGCAAGAGTTGAAACATGACATGCGTCATTCTAATAGAGCTAGTACACACCTAGAGTTACCTATCGCATGAAGTTGTGTATATACGATGTACACTGGTGCCTAGAGCTTATGCGAGTCTGGTGTTTAGGATTGTCGTATAAGCTTCAAGCTTCTGCTACTAGGATACTACATCCGTTCTTTCTACCTTCTTGCTTAAGTGACATTATCATATTTGAGGCAATTGCATCCCTAGCTAGAGTTGTCGGGCTTGAAATCGGAGTATACCGAGAAGGTGAGATGACCGGACAAGGAAACAGCATGACTCCATAGGCAAAAAGAAAGACTAGATGTGTAACCAAATGAATTAATTAGGTTCTCTCGCTCAAAGCCCCTGGAAACCGTACTCGAAGCTTGTTTCGTTGACGTATAGGGGCATTTCGAGTAAGGAAGATGCGATGGTTGTTTATGAGATAACCACCTTGAGTTCCAACAACGCCTAATTCGAATCAAGAGATACCTAACACTTTTCCATCTTGACTCTAGACATAGGAAATCTTGAGCTTTCCATCGCACATAAGAGTCACAGAAGACTCCTAACAGCCGGCTGCTTTTTGTTGCTCGTTCAGGTCTCTCACGTTTACATATATACCCTATCCTTCCACACACACTCTCTCTCGATTCCCGCGATCACAATAAAGTCGGATAGGCATCATGGCACTGGTTTCCTATTTGACATTCTTTTCTCTCCTGGCTATCACTATCGTTTCAGCATGGAATGACTTCACCACGCTGCATCCAATTCTAGCCCCGAGCTACGATACGGCACAGCTTGCCAACATCGTCCCTACTACCAATGTCAGCCTCGACTACGGCCTAGACTCCACTGTGGATTCTCGCACCAGCGTCAGGATTGATTTACAAGCCGACAAACCTTCGGTGTTACTGGAAGCAATCGGAGAGATACTCCAAGTTGCTAGCACGTCGGACACAGTGACAGTCACCTTCCGCACTGAAGCTGCATACGAACGAAGCATGTTGGAGTGGCCGCGAGATGGTAAATTCTACCTGATCACGAAATACATAGGGAGCTACGCTACCAAACCCGAGAGAGGAGTCTATCGGGTTGACAGTCTAAGCTGGGACGATGAGTCTTTGACCGTCACGGCACAGACGAAACCGGAAACACTGGCGAGCATAGCAAGTGAGTTCAATATCATACAAGATATTAGTCCTGCACTAATACCGACTTGTAGTGACCATGAGTGTCTCTTTCTCCCACGCCCAGCAGAATAACAGTGGAAACATCACATTCGATGAACCTGGCATCAACGTTGCTTCAAACTTCACGCTTCCTCCGAACATGGAGGTATTCTCGGATCCTCCATACTTCACTGCTAATGCTAACGCGGGTTATCTGAGCGATGCCGCGATAATTCGTGGACATTTCATTTATGATGTCCCGAGTTCACAGATTCAGGATCTCTGGTTCGACATAGATGCGGCACTGTTCGGTAACTTGGCCATCACATTCAACCTCACAGCGCCTGTCAATAACAATAATTACGCATTCTCTCCTGGACTATTTCTGCCAAGTGTGCTCAGTGTCCCTAGCGCATTCAGTCTTCAACCAGCACTACGTTGGACTATAGGCGCCGACGTTGGCGCCATTGGTGCCGTGCATCACAGCAGCAACATGACCATAACAATACCCGATGGCCACGTGCATGTAGATTTCCTGAATAGCAACCGCTCTTTCGCCGTAGGCTGGGGACCACGTCTCGCTTCTTCCGTCAGCACTGGCGAGGCAGCTACAGGTCATGCATCTCCATTCATGGATTTCTCCATTGAACTAGACCTCAACATATTGGACGGTCGTTACAATGTCACAGGTGGAGTCTCAGCAAGACCGCAGTTCGTGAACGAGTTGAACGTTGCGCAGAGCCAGACACGTATCAGAAAGGCGGATCGTATGATTTGGCCACGGAACGTCACATGTACTAACGGATTCGAGCTTCGCTCAGCTTTCGACTTTAACGTGACGGCATTCGTCACGGACCAGTGGCAGAAGACGCTGTATAGCACCGAGATCCCCGTTGCGGATGAATGCTTCCACTTTTAATGCCTCATACCTACCATTGGGAGACGAGTACTTGATAGCAATTCCCGCGGTATATGGGTACCGGCATGAAGATGCAAATATGCAGTCTTACGAAATCATATTGTCTTAAACTAATACGGAGGAGCGTAGTAGTTATCACAGATGAGGGTTGACTTATTATGACTCATAATGACGAGGAGTGTTGGAATCTGTTTTAGTTATGTTCCTGTTAAAATCGGTGCGCACGGGCCACGACGGAGTTGAGTTTCAAGGCGGCAAGGTGGCGAGTACCGTGGAGAGTAATCGTATTTCGTACTCTATCGGCTTTCAAGATTGCTACACTTAAAAGCGACATTGAAATCATTAATTTTGGTTTTGAGTCATCGTCCTAAAGTAGATAAACCCTAATATATAGATGTCTCGCAAATTTCCTGGGTTTTCGGGCGTAGAGAATATCTCTTGTTTGTTATCTGTCTTCAGTCAGAGCGTTTCAGCGAAAACCACACCAAGGCTTTGATGAGCGTTCCTTTTAGCACATTCATCCTTTTCCTACGCGCTTAATTTTTGTCATAAAATGATTTCAACTAGGAATCTTTCTGAAGGAGCTGTTGACGGCCGTCAGGCCGTGACTAGAGCCCCTACCGATCACGTTGTGCCGAAGCCGATCCCCGAATCTCAAAGCCAGGATCCACGGAGGTATCAGTTGAATCAAATGAAGAGGCGTTTTTCTCCCATTCAGAACACATTACAAGACGGGACAACAAATCTCTTGTTTCAGCTCAAGCCATCAGATCCAGATTTTCCTTTTGAGCTGGACTATCTACAATGCGAACTGCAGGTACCCGCATCCTATCCGGAAAAGCCTCCTATTCTTCGGGTTAAGAACAAGGATATCCCTCGTGGTTTCGCCGTCAACATTGAGAAAGGGTGGGGTAGGCTTGTCCAGGAGAACCGTGACTCAACTCTACTATCTTTGACCAATGCCTTAGACAAGAATCTAGAAGGGTTTCTTTCAGAGCGAAAGGCCGAGACTGTTACATTGCTGTCCTTCAAGGACACGAGACACTTGGACAGTTCGGCCACTGCATTAGGCGAGACTTCAGCTCCGGTTGTCCAGGAACCACCAACACCAGCTCCAGCGCCTCGTAGAGCCTATGTGCCGGAAGAGTCTTTTACGAATGAGCAAATCTCTGCCGCGAGGGCGAGGCGAGCTCAGGAGGTTAGGCAGCTTGAAGCTCGGATGTCTCGGCTGCCTCACTACCGAAAATCCGCGGATGGTGTGGTTTACTCATTACCACTAGAGCCGAGACGACGGACGGAATTGCCAGTCGAGTTACAACGGATTCAATCCGTCCAGTTGATTATCCCCTTACTTTACCCTCTACAACCCCTTAAGGTCTTACTTGATAATGTCGAATCAAAAGATGCTGAGGCTGTGGAAGAAATGTTTGCGGAGAGGGCGGCTCAGTACAAGCACCTGAACTTGACGAGCCATTTGAATTACCTGGCGCAGAATATTCATGCAATGGCTAAACAAGCCCATACAGCACGGCAACACTCTGAGACGACCTCAAATAGCGTCAGCAGAGCTTCTAATACCGTAAACACGGTCCAACAGACAACATCTCAAACCTCCGGCGAAGATGGAAAGAGTCACATTCACGTCATTCCTCGCCCACCAGAGTGGAGCTTTGGTAACGAACCCGGGGATTCGAGCGACTCCGAAGACGATTACTGGGATTCGGAGGACGAATCCGACGAGGGCGGCGCAGCAGTCAACACAACCAACGAAGGCGTCTCCGGAATGGCCCAGCAGGTAGAGAGAGGCACAGCGATGTCCTTCCCGTCCATCGAACTTCACGGCATCGAGCTACTCCAAGTATCGATCCTGGGCCTTAGCGTCAAGTGCGAGCGCTGCCGGACGCTAAATGACATCACAGGACTGAAGTCAGGAGTTGAGAAGACGAGTAGCTGCAAGAAGTGCGCCACGGCGTTTACGGCCAATTTCCGCCCGGAATTGGTGCATCAGAACTCGGTCAGGGCTGGGTTCATTGACGTTGGGGGCTGCACCGTGGCTGATATGCTTCCTAGGTACGTCCACTGCCCATTTCCAATTCTAAGTTTTCTCTCTAGGTACCTACTCATGTCTACTCGCTGGGTTTGACTTGATTTCATTACATAGGTCTCTGAGCTAACGCACGACAGCACATTCACACCCACATGTTCGCGCTGCTCAACCGCGAGCCAAGGCCTCGTCTCCGTGCGCGGCGAAACCATAACCAACGTGTGCCGCGAATGCCACGCCAAGTTCACCTTCGAGATCCCCGAAGTCAAATTCCTCGCCGTCACACACGGGGCACCCCTACCTCCTACCTCAGGCCCTCGTCGACGTCAAGAAAAACTCGGTCTGCATGCGGGCGAGCCGCTCCCCGGAAGGGGCACCTGCACACACTATAGACGGTCGTACCGCTGGTTCCGCTTCTCGTGCTGCGGCAAGGTGCACCCGTGCGACAAGTGCCACGACGAGAGCGCCGGGGGGGACCACGCGCACGAGTGGGCTAACCGCATGATCTGCGGCTGGTGCAGCCGCGAGCAGAACTACGCCGTCGAAGCTTGCGCTTTCTGTGGCAGGAGCGTCATCGGGAAGAGGGGGCGGGGATTCTGGGAGGGCGGTAAGGGGACGAGGGATAAGACGAAGATGAGCCGGAAGGATAAGAGGAAGTTTCGCCGCGTTGGGGGTAGTGAGGGGAGGAAGAAGGATTAGGGGGGAAGAGTGGGAATGGGAGTGGCATGTGGCGTTGAGGGGGAAAGGGGGAAAGGGTGAAAGGGGGCGTATGCAGGTGTTTGTTTTGAGGATGTTTGATGGGTTGGTGGCTACGTTATTCCACGGCTTGTACATTACGATGTGTAAGTCTGAAGCCTAAGTCATAAGCCAGATATTTGATGTAAATCAGCTGAGAAGCTTTTGCATTTTGCGTCCTCTAGTCGTTGCCCCTTACTGGCACCTCCTTTACAATTTTGATATCACACTAGCCTAAGTCCCTAGACAGGATGTACTCAGATTGGAAGCAGTGCAATACTCAATTAACCAACTGCATCTGCTATTTATGACCTGAACTTAATCATTGAGAACTGTCATTTGGCTTCCATCCACAACGTTGACATCCTATACCAAAAATACGAAAGGATGTTGTGATCTTATTACCTGTTAAGGAGGTTTCCCTTACTGACAAGGTCGTCACTATTACCCCCCAATTACCTAATGCACAACCCCAAAATAGCTTGTCATCCCCAATATAGTATCTGACGTATGGATACACTACTACGCGCCGGAAGGGCTTTAGCGCTTAACGCTGGGGTCAGCAGTACTACGTCGGCGCTTAACATGCGATTACCGTTGGCATAATATTTTATTCACACATTCAATCACATGTGCAGTGTTGCGAAATGCATACGAATCCTCACCGCTAAAAGAATTGTTTCGTTCACCTTGAGGCGACTTTCTAAGGTGACAGGGGATTTGATGTTTTGATTCACCTTTCCAGGCGCCCAGGGGGTTATAGTTGGGTACTTTATTCTTAATTGAATGCCCTGTCTCTATCCCCGGTGCCTCATAATTCAAGAGCGGAGAAAAAAAAATAAAGAATAATAATTAATCGAAGAATAAAATATTTTATTTTATTTTACTACCATGTAAATACATACATAAGGTGTGTACGGTATTGGAGGGTCCCTAGCTATTCACTGACCTCCACCTGTTTCCAGTACCTCTCTGTCGGAAACCTCAACCGGTCAGACGTCGTCCACGGTTGAAACCTAGTAATTATTCCCAATTCTGTCTTTATCCCTGAAGCGACATCGACATGTCATATTCGGGTTTCTCCACGGCTCTATGCGAACTACTTCTCCTTAGCCACGGCCTTGGGACCAGCCTCGTCACCCTGGGCAGCTTCTATAGTACTGCTTGGCTGCCGAAATGAGCCTCCGTCTCCATACTACGAACTGCCGCCCTGGTTCGCAACCAGGATGTGACCCTTGTCCAAAACTCCGCGGGACCATCACCGTCCCTTCCGCCTGGAACTCGACGTGACATTACTGGCGGAGCCGCAAAGTGTTTCCTCTTTGTGCTCCATTTCTCTGACACGAATGGATCACGACATCATAAAATGAGCGGGAACAACTTTTGCACGGTCCCAAATTGGGCAGGAGTCTCGCCGAGATTCTTTCCATTTTAGTTTATCTCAGCTTACCAAACCACTCTGCTTTCGTTGCTCATGGCGGTCCGCACCGCTATCCCCGGACCAAGGGAGATTGGCGACGCGTGCTGATTGACTTCTTACCCACTATGCGTGCTAGGTACATAGGTACCTTAGTTACCTACCTACCCCTACACGTACCTAATATTATAATAATTATGGCAAGGCAGAAGAGGTCCATATGACCCGCCTGACCGTTCCTTTGGCGAGCCCAGGAACACGGTCCTGGTGTGAAGTTCCATCAACTGTATCGGCCCTTCCCCAGTGCCATCAAACCCACCGTCGTGGATTTGGAAATTGGAGGTCATGGATACCTTATTGCGCAAGGCTGGGTGGGAAACACGACCCCATCGTCGCTGAGGATACATGTCTCCAATCACTATGGCGCTATGTACCTGGACATGTGCAACAGAGCTACGACGGGCTTTGTATGTACACCATGTAGATGCTGGGGTCTTTTACGAAGTTGGGAAAGTTGGGAAGGATTCGATCTTCGATTCGTGGCGGTGGCTCGGGCCGACGGTGTGGCTTTCGGTGTGTTGGTGCTCATAACGCCGGTGAGCATCTGAATAGCAGGCGGGGGAGAAAAAACGCGAGCTGATAGGCCGAGAATCTTATCGTACATGGATACCTCACATGCAGCTGGTCGCCGGTGGCGTTGGTGATGTCTGACACGAAGGATTGAATTACGGTTACGCTGTCTCAAGCTGCTACAAGCTTCGAATAAGTACAGATGCTGCAGATACGGCGTGTGGCAAGGCTACGTATCTACCTAAGGCACGCAATTTAAGAGTGACTTTCGCAATATTCACTGCATCACGATGGCACGGCGCTACTTTACTGTACACATTCAAAGTGTAGCCGAATACCGATGCAAATCTGGGGAACGACAGGAACGTCGCAGCGGAAGCCAATCAACGGGCAGGGGATTACAATCCGCTTTCTCCTCGGAGCTCTCCTATCGTAAGAAATCAGTTCACGAGTTAGAGAGTATTGACCATGCATTGAGAGATAGCCTACTGTGCCGCATGCGCCATTCTCTACCAAATGTATGTGCGGCATTGAGTTCGGCAGTTTTCAATGATCCAATTTGGGACGCGTGTTGATTGGCATGTCAGCAGAGCCATTTGCTTCCATCAATGCTTCTAGCTTGCATCCTAGCGTCTTAGTAACCAACGGACCAGCTAGATAATTCCATTACAATACAGAATCGACTTATCGAATCCTACGCGGGATGATACTCACATTCCTCTCATCCCGCCGTCGCGACATCACTTTGTGGCGGTACGGTAATATCCGCAGGGCGCGACGAGAAGGTGCTGCATTGTCATTGGCCTTTTTTCCCTTAAGATTCTGACAGAACCTACTTTGTACAGGTGAAGAGTGTCAGCTGCTCGGTTGGGGTTCCGTTGGGGGTCACACGTTACGGTCAAGGATCACGAATACCAATTAAGCAAAGAGGATCCGACCGACCTTCCTTTTCCAGGAAGAGGTGTCTAGTTCGAGCCACTCACGCCTCTCACCGAGAGAGACCTGAGTTAGTCTCGGACAAGGGTGTTAACAATGTCATTCATTGGCCCTTTTGAGCCTTAATGAATCCTTAATATGAAAACACCACATGGTTTTGATATCATCGGAGTTACTCGTTCGTTGGTCCCTGCATAGACCACCTTCAAGGTGCGTTTCATTCCTCTTTGTAGGAGGAGGATCCAACCAAAGTCTCACTCGCTACTGTTTGCATCCCGTAGGCTCTCTAGTACAGGTAAAAAGGCAAGTTATACTGCTGCACATACACATACACGTTTGTAAATCATTGGTTTCCATTGGCCGATCTAACTGATATATACAACTGTCCTATAGCTACCAAACTGCCGTTGAAGCTGAATCTCTTCTACCAGTTTCCAGAGCCCTAAGTTTGGAAGATATCCATGCGGAGACCTATTGTTAGCATCTTTGTAGGATGATGGTCCAAACATCTTGTTATCACTTAAACTTAACGTAGACAGTGGAGATTTTTTATTTCAGATATCGGCAATAAAAATTAAAATCAATTATTTATTTTTTAGTATTTCTAATTAAATTTTATCATCTCGAGTTATTTCTTTGAGTACCCGAGTTTCAACTCCGACATCCTCGCACCCCTGATCGGAGTGGATATTATCCATGTCCACGTGAAAATAAGCTACTCTATCCAGTCTCTTGGTATCACCAAGCTGCCAAGATAGTTACAACATCCCTCCAATATACAAACGTTACAGTCGCTAGTGGATAGTTACTACGAGCCCACAACGTGATGCCTAGCGGCAGAAACAGGTCGTCCCAGTCAACTGGATTCGGTGTGCATAGAGATTGGAAGCTTGAGCAAAGGCCAAACTAAGGTCAAGCTCCAACGAAGGCTTATCTCCGACCCCCGTACTCTATTGTACAACGTTGTATAATGAATGAGGTATGTAGTGTATAGGTAGTGTCTTAATCTGATATGCCCTCCAGAGCCAAGCTGTTCGGTTGCAGCTATCCACCTAACCGAAGTATGTCGCTCTATCTAGGTGATAAATCAAAAGCCGACTCCATTCTTTACACTTCTCACCGTCGTTCGAATTGGAATCGCTCGAGCTCCAAGTTATCGACGGACCCAAGCCAAACCCATGGGCTCGGGTCGAGATAGTGTACGAGGCTAATACGCAATCAAAATCAGTGGAGAGCAGGCAGCGTTATCAAGAGGCTCTAGTGTATGTACATAGCCCGAACACGAAGCGAGGGTACGGTGCTCCCGAGGGCTAGGTTGCCGCACTCGCATCCGGCGTCTTCCCCGTGATTATCAAAGCTGGGGAAAGCAGCCTGATGGAGCATGAGCTCTTAGGTACATACAGCATAACTTTCGCAACAGACCGACGGCGACACCTAAGTAGATGGGGGGAGCCGAGCACTCTAGAACACGACGTCTTTCATGCGAAGGCGTCTTCATTCGGAATGGTGTTGCGAAGGCTTTAAATGGGAGCTCCACAGGTTCGCTATGACGGAAGTTTCAGGGAACCTGGGTAGAAGGTGTTTGGTTGGTTGGGTGGCAGGCGAAACGCACAGCTTTCGGCGAAATACCTTCTGTCAAAGTGTCAGGCAGCGCCGAAACGCTTCGAATTTCCTTCTAGAAAGCGGTGGCTCGCATGGAGTTCGGCGTTCTAACGGTGTTTGCTCACCTAGCTAGCAGAGTCATGGCGAACGGCGGCCACGGACGGATTAGGAAAAATGAGCGAGTCAGGAAATTGCCCGGGTTTGACAAGTCTACTTATGCCCTGCACCGGAAGCTCAACCCGCCCCGCGGGTAAGCTAAGAAACGTCTGAGAGCTCGTTGGTGTCATTTCATGTCAATCACCCCAGGCAAAACAGGATTGGTATCTTAATCGTCCCAAGTACAGACATACATTTGTAGATATGGGTTAGGATTGATCATAGAGACCGTGCGTGAGACGAAGATAGTGGTCCCATTCGAATATTATTATTTTCGTAAATAATGAATTTATTATTTTTATTGAAATATTCTTTATTTTATTTATTTATTTTATTTATTCTTTCCCATGAATGAATTCATCGCCGTCGTCGGTGGATACTTGTAACTAGGATACCTACATACCTAGTAACCCCAGTCCCTACAGGGCTATGATTTACTTACCTACGGCATGCAATGTAAGTAACAAGCTCATGCACTTTTATTCGTTTTCTAAACGTCATTCAAACTCGTCGATGGTAAAGAAGTAAAGCTTAATTCCTCCTGTACTGCATAGGATGTGTAACTACTGTTCAATCTGTAATAGAGGAGGGTGACTACTTTGCTACTAAACCCTCCTATGTAGGTACCTAAGGTATCTCTACCTAAGAGGAGAATTATGTGATATCTGATCGGGAATTCCTTCCGGCGACAATCATTACACGGAATACAACCATGATGTTCCTTTTCTTTTCCTCAAAAAATAATAAAGTAAAATAAATGCAGCGGGGAAGCACGTAGTGAGTGGTACGCAGAGAAATGAAAATACATACCCAAGGGGGTACATACGAGAAATCCTTCTCCACATGACGGACGCCCAAGCTAATGCGAACTGTGGTTCAGAGCCTCCCAAGCATCTTTACAGGTTCGAAGATCTGGGGCCCGAAACAGTCACGGGATCTGGATATCCTAGTTGAGCATCGAACGCGACGGTCATGTTGCAATTCTTAGTAAGGAGTTGCAATATTAAGATGACGGATCCGCCGATGGCCAGTGATGAGAAGCCCAACTATTATTAGTTCCGAGGTAAGTCAAATGATCTGGAGGGGTTTCTGATAAGCATTGCCTATCTTTTACATGTGTTCATCCATATGCGTCTCCAGGTTCTCATTAATTGGTAGGAATTATGCTATGTTTATTCGACCTAGCTTGTTTCATGGAGAATTCAATGATTGGCGGGAATAATGTGCATTACACTTTGTATAATTTCATAATGATCCTTCCGCCAGCTTTATGCCCTGTTATAATCCCTTATGCCCCAGATGATTAAATCATTAGCGGCGGCAGTTGGGGTCACAAGCCTGGGGGAACCTTTCGTCATTTCTGTTTCTCTAAAACCTTTCCCAGTAACAGCTGTCTACCCGCTGACATCATTCAAATCACATGTGTTTATCGTTATGTGCGCAATGAAATTCAGATCTTACGATGTAAGCAGTGTAAATGTGCTGAGCTGGCAGTTGGCTTCCATAAGCCTGTCTGAGATATTCTACATTGATAAGACAGCAAGGTTGCAAGATATCATAGAAATATTCAGTTACTTAGTAACAATACATGCAGTCATTCGGCGATTACCTAAGATAGACCGCTTGACTTCCAAGTTCCTATCGTGTGCCACCATCTACGTCATCCCGTGTGCCACACCAACAATATCGATGATGACTTCTCACAAGCAAGACAATGTCCTCATGCCTCGAGCCTCAATTGTCAAGCCACGAATGAATAACGAACGACTTCCGAAAGAGGAATCTACCATAAACAGATGAGGCTGATGCATCGCGACCCCTGAACCATTATATCCGTGATTCTTATTCGTGTATACCTTGATCTAGCGGTATTGCGCAGTCCTATAGCTGGAAACTCCGTCAAGTCAGCCATGGCAGAAGCGAACAATGAAGAAAGCAAGGGAGACCAGAAGAAGAAGCCAACGACCAAGGAGAAACTCCTAGAAGAGATCACAACTCGCATCGAGGAATCGAAGAAGTTACAAGAAGAGTCCATCCAACTCCACAAGGAAGCCGAAGAAGCAGACGATCCTGCAATTGCAGAAGACCTAAGATTCAAGGCTCGCGAACTCGATAAGAAAGCTACAAAGCTGCTAAAGACAGCTAAACGCCTTGAGACTGGTTGGATGCAGGGCGGGGCTGCCGGTGCCGGTATAGGAGCAGGCATCGCTGGCGGACTCGGCATGACTGTAGGGTCCTTGGTCAGCGGTTTAGTCGCTATCCCTACCACGGGATTAGGCATCCTTGTGGGCGCAGGCACGGGTCTGGTTCATGGACCTTGGGTTAAGTTCACTGATATGTTGAGCAAGGACGAGGTAGATAAAATTGACAAGGAAGCTGAGGAGGAGGCTCGGCTAGTCAGTGAAGCTTAAAATAGGGGGGCTTTGGAGAGTTTATGAAAACAGGCGTCGATATGTCCTATGAGAACACAGTCAGAGCGAGCGAGCTTGGATTTCAGCGGACTTGAGGATACGCAATGTGTTCTTCGTTTGATCAAGGCAATGGGGAGTGAATACATGGCGGAAACGAGGACATAATCACTTCAGGGGTACATGGGAATATATATGGCATTCCACTATTTCTCTCGATAATAATATCCTACTAATTACGAAACCCTTTTTCGAATCTATCTGTACTAGGTACACACAAGCTTGCATGTTCTATGGAATATATCCTATCTAGATATTCTCGGGTTATGAAGTTGTTAATACTATAAGTGAGGATACATACCTCCTATGAAGTAGATACCATTAAGCATTTACTGCTTTGTGAGTTCAGTGCCATCCTTGAATGTGCCCTAGTAGATCATTGTCCAGATATTCCTCTACAGAGACAATCAAACTCAGAATTTGCTACAGTATACAAGTAAACCGATCGTTATATAAGTGCCATTTCCCTTCCATCTTTGTTTTAATGTATCTTCGTAGCTTTATATACCCCTTTTAGATAACTTCGAAGGGACTCGCGCTCAATGTCTCGCCCAGGAGGTCTGTGCCTCCTATTTTTGGGGCGCTTTTCATACAAAATTAGCTCTATAAACTTCCCGTTGGTGTGAGTGAATTAGGTCGTACGAGAGAACGAGAAAGCTAGGAGACATAAGAACATCACCGTTTAAACAAGGTGCCTGTCTTTTGTTGAGATGTAGATATAGCGCCAATTTCTTCTAATATAGGTAGGTTATATTAAAAACAGATATCGTCTTGAACCATACTGAGTATATCAACCCTCGCTTTACGATAAACACTAGAGATGCACAAGTACATAGCATTCCATCTATGGTTTCAGGGAGCAAAGCCTATCGCTTGCCCGTACACATTTAATCAGCGTCTGACTTTCAGAGTGTATCAGGCCTTGCAAGTGATAAGTCAAAGACCTTCACAAGAACTGAATTCCTCCATAATAAACGACAATAAACCCAGATTCACGGTCTTCGAAAGCTTCCTCCTAAGCTGCGCCACCCAACTTGACAATTCTAGTTCCTTCGGGAGAACTCTCATGATTCAAGCCGTATTTATGTCGTTCATGGTTACTCGGATCGAAGCGCGTTGCTCAGTGGTGTTATGACAAGATGGCGCTCCTATCCGATTGCTGTATTAGCTACCCCTATTCTGGCTGATTCTAATAAGTCCCTGTATTTTATCGGCTGGAACATCAACAAGGAGGAAAACAAACGGGGAATACAGTAGCTAAGTGATGGATCTAAACTACAACCTTACCTAGGTAGGTAGGTATTTATATCGCAACTCCCCAATGCGAGCTTATGAGGCCTTGTATGGTAATTCATGGCACTACACTATGAATCGTAATATGCTCATGGGACTTTGAAGACATAAGTCCTAATTATTTAATGTTCTTTCGAACGTCTTATAGAGAGTAACTTTCCTATTGGTAGTATATCCCGTTTAGATATCCCTAAAGCCCATAGCGACAACATTACCTCGAGACGAATATGGATTCGTTTGTCACGCTGGGCAACCTCGGAATAGTAACCGAGCCTCAACCTCCCTGGAATAAATACACTCGCATATAGATTTATTACCAAGGAAGTCCTCAACGAGTTTACGTAGTTCGTAAGGTACATATTACAAGCGAAACAAGTAGGCGAGTTGTTGTCGACGTGGATTACCGCGGAAGCAACCCGCTCAATGGCCAACGTTGGAGACTAGGGCGCCAAAACCTAATATTTGACATTGGTTCTTCACTGAAATTTTTTTTTTGGTCATATCTTTCAAAGTTCTTATTTCTTCATAGGGTACTTCAAGAAGGAAAGCACATCTAGTCAATGACGACCTGGAAGCTCCATAGGTCTAGGAACTTTCTATTAGCACTAGTGGCAAATACGTTCTCCCTATTATCTACCACCTACGGATTCATGACATGATTCACGTACGTTCGTATATCTCATCGCTCTGTGGTAACCTATAATATCCTTGTACATAAGTTCTCCATAAGCTATAAGGAGATGATCACCTCCAAGAGACTTAGAGTATGACTGGTCGGAGGTAAACGTTACTTGAGGTATACTTAACCGTTCCCTTCGAAAATAGGTTCAGTATGATCGATACATTCAATATAGTATTCCAAATTACTTTCCCTCTGGTGACGTTATCGAGGATTCGTGTTTGCTCAATTCGTGGATCGTCAAACCAATAGGGGTTCGCGATACATATGCTTAGCTAATATGATAGAACGCAATTGTGGCGCTGCGGCTATTCTAATCCTTACCAGCCAGGGTCCTGAACTGGGGTTACACAAGAGCTCAGGTGGCTGTCAGGGCCAGATCCTCTTCTCCGAGACACGATGGGAAAGGCTGAAGGATACCGTTGTCCCGACAGATCTGCTGAGGGTGTGAAGACAGTTGTCAAGGCTGAGTTGTCAATAAATGTCTCACATGGAACGCGTGACAGCATCCTACGTACTGGGAGGGTGGCAGCAAAGTTCCTGAAACATTGATTCAATCAGAAAAAGGGTGTGGTGACTTAAGTAAGGGCTTACCCTACCTAACAAACGCGCAGCCTACCCAACTCTCCAGATCTTGTACCCATTGTTCTCCACATCGTATGGGCGAGGCTCTGGAGAGGACGCGGGGAAGGATCATCAGACCAAGCAAAACGGAGCTCGCGAACGAAAACTAGGCCTAGCCCCGGGGAATTGCCTTATGCATCGCCAAGAGCCAATATAGGGGTTTTGATTACTCTGAGTACACTCCATCAGATGTCCTCGCGCGAGCTAACAAAATCTTCACCGCCGATTGCGATGGTCACTTATTACTCGTCGTGTGTCAGTCGCGCCGTTGGTTAGCCTGAGACAAGAGCTGCGGGCCGCGGACGAAGTACGGGTTTTGCCAGGGGACCTTGATTGAAGCTTCCTAAGCACCCGAGCTTGAAGTTCTGCTGTTGAGACGTCGCGATCCTACGGCGGCACGGTATGTCACTAACCAAGCAGCGAGGGAAGGTAAAACAACGTCATTAACAGAAAAGAGGAATAGGCCTCTTCTTGGCTGCTCTGACCGATTCATCCAGCCAGCCATCTGCCTGCCCTTTAACCAGGTGTGAACACCCCTTGATCTTGACCGGCCGGGAAGCCGAAGCAACGGTAGCAGCTACGGAGATATTTTTCGACAGGGCATGGCGAGCTTTATGGTTCTCGACGAGTGCCGTGCCTGTTCCTGCGGGAGCAACCCTACTCATCCCGCACCCCAACCGTTGGAGAAAGGAGAAAAAAATAGAAAAGCTAGAGAGGGGCCCCGCAGTGTAAAGCTGTGAATATTTTTTTACAATCACCATCCACCGGCTAAATGGGCGAGCAGTTGAGGCATGCCGCCTGAGTTTAACCGGCGACTTTATCCAAGGCCCTGAGAGCCCGTCGAGACGCCCTAAGGAAACTTTAAGAGCAGGGGACCCGCCTGCCGCTATTGCAGCACCCTGAACCGATCTCCCGGAATCCTTGGGACGGCACTACGGGGGTGTGTAGCAGCCCTTTCCGCCCGCGATGGCTTTCGGCTGCGGTAATGTAAGTATTGCCAACCCGCTAGCTCGAGAGTCGTACCTACATACACGCGGGTTAGGCTGAAGAAACGCTACTTGCCTACCTCCTAAGGGTTGCTCAGGTACCCCAGAGAAACGCCACCAACAGAACAGACAAAGCCCATCAATATAATTATTTATTGTATCTCCATAAATTAGACTACAGCCTACAGGCGACATCTGCGCGTGAAAGTACTCCATGTTTCTGGGGTGCATAAAGTTAACAAAAGTCGGTATGGCGGCCCCAGGATCTGCCTCCGTAATACCCCAAAGCCCACTTATACTACAACGTCTCTTGCCTTTCTCTTTCAAATTTTTATTATTTTATATTTCTTCTTTGTTGTCGTTATTTTTATGTAATTATTTGTCTCGGGCTGCCAATTATTCTGAAGTCGAAACAGACCGCTAATGGCGGGACGCGTATTCCCTTACGTTGGGCTCCGACGTCTTACAGCCGGAGACCGTCCTCTTTGGGTACCTTCACCTGGCTTTACCGAGATTTGGCTATAGCAGACAAGACATGTCTAGTATAATTGTCACCGCAAATGAGTTATACATGCTGCGGCGCGGTACTGCGCAATAGTAATCCCGTGTAACCGGACTTACCAATCACCATTGATTGGTTGGCATCCGTACCTATATTTTACTAATTATATTCGCTTGGCTGTGGAAGATGGTACATTGACACATGATGACCACGCTGACCAAAGTCTTAGTTTCTTTCTAGCTGAGACCTTCACATACGAGTATTGTCGTAAGAGGCGTTCTGTGGGATTTCACACTGGTTCCTATACGGTTTAACGGTTTCGCTGCTTAGTTTCGCCGCAGAGCACAAGAGGATCGGTCATTTCGGGGCCACTACTATAAATGGCATTTTCGCACGAGGTTTTGCATCGCGTGACCGTCAGGTCTCAGCTATCTATATCGTGGCGATGACACATTGCCGCAAGACAATGTGGCGTTCTCGACTTAGAGAAGGTGGTATAGAACAGTGTAGGGCTGAGTACCTCCTATGAAAGCGACCGCCGCTAAAAGAGTCATGAGGAGTGACGCATAATTGAGATGGCGGTATAGCTGCTGTCATTATGATCTGGAATTTGAAAATGTCCATCGCTGACTTAAACCGGACTTAATAGACGTACGAAGACCAACTCCGAAAGTACCTACTTCTGTGCCGTTCCATGACCCCAGTATTGCGCATACCTGACTTCCCCACGGAGCGCTCTCCATCCCCTGAATGTGAACTGCATTCGTGAGCCTGGTTACTTTTATACATGTCCACTCGGCCTTTGAATAATGTCCGTTATCCGATGGTAAGTCAGGTATGCTACGAACACCAAAAGGCAATTTTCTCTTCTCTTTTCTTCAAAATGGTCTCCTTTTAAAACCTCTTCAAGGGATAGAGAGAATGGAGGAGTAAACCGGACCCTATCTGTTCGGCGACTTGAGCAACGGCGGCGTGCATGCGTGCTTAGAGGTGCATCGGGATATGAACGGGTACAGACGAGCATATCCGATGCCGTAGATAGCGGAAATAGAGTGCCATATTGCGATATCTTCTGTCCAGTTCCTAGGCAATCTACGATCTGTGGCGCCGGTCAGCTTGCACCATTGGCTAGGTTTCGGTGGTCATCTCGTGAAGGAGGTTGGATAATGAGTATTTGTGTCGGCCTCGTTCATAATATGAGCCAACCAACATCCCTGTATTGCGTGTGCTGTGCTTCCCACCCTGAACACAACGACCACAATGGCGGAGATAAAAGACTATCGAATATTTGCTGACACCGACCTGGGTGAGACTGCGCCGTGGGGGCCAATAATTTGGACGATATTTTATCTAAATTGACCAAATTAAGGAGTAGGATGAGCAGTCAACTGCAAAAGATGCGCGGCTGACCATCCGATGCAATAGTCTTGAAACTGCTAGGAATAAGGTGTTGCCATTCGTGCAGTCAGATCTGACTATCTTAAAGAACATGATAAGGGACGGCCCGAGTTGCTAGGCCTGGACAATCCTGTGCCGCATGCCTGTAAGCAGGGTTTAGAAGTAGGAATCATAGTTGACCCCCTGGGGATCGAATTGCTCATCCTCCAACATCATCAAATGGTTGCCCCCCGCGTATTACCCTCAAGTGGTCGAGTTGGCGAAGAAATCTGACGGCACCCGCTATTCTCATTGCCGATTTTAATTCTCACCAATCTACTTCGTAGCCGGGTCAACGTGAGGCGGACTCGTCAGCACAGAGATCAGCCTTGGCCCGTCAGCATCCATATGACCCCACGAATGGAGAGGCAAAATCCCTCTTTGGGGTGGGTGGGGTGAAGGCTGAGCTGAACGTTGGAAATTTCCCATGGGGTCGGCACTCCGAAAGTTCTTTGTAAGACGACTGGGTGAGATACAAATGCAGAGAACGTTGATAAATCTGACTGACCTATGTACGAGTAAGAAATAACAGACTAATTGGCAGGCCTGCCGCCACACCCGCAGTGGGACCTTGAGACAAATCTACTAAAGATTATTCTATACTCAAGTGTCTGTCAGACTTGCAGTTATGATCTTCTAGGTTCACCTTGCGCGGCGGACGTCGGTTCAGGTCAGACCTTGACATCCCGCAATCCTGAAATTCGAATCAAGGACCGTCCTGCGTCAGTTGGTATGAGATGAGTTACCAGATATAAAATTAGACCTTGGCTCGTGTAACCACCCGATTCGCTTCACACCCTCGTGGCATTGGTCACCGTGGGCAACTGTGCCACGAATATGATCCAACTGTGTGTATGTGCTACGCTGTTACTGCTTGAATGAGCGGGGATGAGGGGAATTGAGGACGAGATTCGTCAAAAGGTGGAGGAGGATCTTACCAAGTGTTGGATGATTCGACCCCCTTTTCCTGTCGCAGACGAATGTCTTTCTAAAATTGCACGTACAGCAATTCGAGCCGACCTGAAAAGGGGAATATTACTCTCATATCTGCGAGCTACGAGCGGTTCAATAAAACGAAAGCGATAATATTTCAGTGCCGCGTAAGGAGCAATCATGGGCTACAACTGACTAAGGCCAAGGTTACTTCTATTTCGACAGAATTGTCCACTCTCAGTAAGGCTTTCTGCCGCGAGTTAAACAAAGCTGGAACGTTTCCTATTTGCGGCTGTCGTCATCCCCAGAACCAGTAAGTGTACAAGAACGGGGAAGGGGGCGGATGGAACACTACGAAACGGGGACACGTCGCGGCGCCCTTTCGTATTATGTGAGAATTTATATTGAGCTACATTAGCTATAGAAGCTTAGCAAGAGATTACATTGTAGGTTTGCATGACTTTGTTGACCATAAGGGTGAATTTGTAAGTAGACGAGAATAGGGGCAATCGTCCATCTGATAGGGATTTTCGGTTGTTTGCATGTAACTCGTACACGTAATAACCGCTGAGCAATACTCATGTCACCCGTTACCTGAATGACAAGAACCAATCGAGGCGACGCTCATGCGGCGTCAAAAGTCATCCGCTGCGACACCTCGCACCCGTCTAGGGAGCGCAAGCGAGTCTCGTTCGCGCAATAATTCCAAACTCATCTACTGCGTCGTAACACTTCGAGAAATCGTAATCTTCGGAACGGCAGTGACCCCCGAGGCTGGCTGATCTGATCGGGACCTGGAGGAATATGGAGAAATACGGGTGAGTACGAGACCGGTCTTGTCAACTCCATCACGAAGCGAGTCGAACTTCTTGATGCGCATCACCGCATAGGGACCTGACCTCGCTGCAGCTGCCGAGAAGACGGTGTGCGGTCATGCAACTCGCACATGAACTTCTGCAGTGTTCCACAGGATGCTCGGTACTACACACCCCACGGACGGAGACTCCCAAGACAGCGGAATGCCTTCATGTAGGTCTCGGGTACAAATTAACTGATTGAGCGAATCCTAGGGGAACATGACTACACTACCTCGCCGGAAGCAGAAAAACATGATACCACGGATGCAAAAAAATCACTTAATCGGTAAAATATAATTCAGAATTATTAAAATTGTATAATGCACTTTGAATTTCTTCCCCTGTCTTCGAAGGATCCCCCCTTCCATAGCCCACGTGGCGACCCTCGACAAATCGCCTTCTCTCTTCAGGGAAGGACATGCGATTCTAAGGATTGAGATCCCAAGCTGCTTGTTACACACAGCCAGACTCGGGCTTGCTTGCCTGCATACCGTCGTGAATAATCCCGGCGGATTTGATGGTAATAATGCTGGCGAGTTTACTGTCATGCACGCAACATGACTTACATAGCACATCCATACATTATATCCTAGGCATCCGTTCAAATTTACTAAATCCGGTCTTAATATAACATTAGCGAGACTCCCGTATGTAAGAACTAGTTGTAACGGAGTGTGACCTCAGCTTCCCCTGGAATAGGAATAACTAGACAGCGATTGTGTTAGTAATGACACCTAGCTAAAATCTGATACTCTTTGAATTCCCAACAGCTTGGAGCATTATGTAGGACTAACAATCGAGATTGGATCCCATGATAATAATCTTGGCGGTAATGTTATCGGTCACAGAGAAACACCCGTTCTCACCTAGGTATCGGCTATTCCAACCGTTAAGAGCTATGACCATGACATCATAACATGGAATTCTCGACTATTCCCAATCCTTCAATTCCTTGATACCGACATCGTGGATAATAAAACGGATCGACAGCTAACCACCATTCTTAACTATCATCGTTCATCCAGCTGACCCCACTGACGCAATGTCATCGACTCAAGACCGCAACAAAGGGTCAAGAAATCCAGGCAGACAGCTAACTAACTAACCTCAGGGAAAAACGTGCTAATAATAAAACCCACCGCGACAGCAACCTCACCCTACCTGATCTGGTATTCAAATCTCGATGCGTTCACACCGGACCAGGCTCTAATTTGGTAGTTCTCCATGCCAAAAGGCTAAGATCTTGGAGTCGCGACTCCTGGAATTGGATGGGTTGAAAATACGGTAAGGGGGCGGCGCAAGCTACATTGCTGCTTTTGGGTTGAGGAATTACTGGCTTCGGTAGCATCTGATTCATTGTTGCGACTCCCCAGATGATACCCTTTCGTCATCGAGGCTGACACCGCAGATTCGCATTGCCAATTATCGCGGGATCTGAACCCACTCTCTAATTGATCTTCATTCGATTCATCTATATCGATATCGAGATCTCGGGGTGCATGACTGTCAATACCTACCCGTTGTGGCTGATGTAGGGTTCTCCGAAATGAAATCAAGTTGGCGTTTGCTGGCCGTAAGATAAGTTTAATCACCACATCACATGAGTGTCGAGAAGAAAACAGAGAAAATAGAGAAAACAAATAATAAAAATAAAATAACAAACTTCATTTATCAGAATTTATTGTTGAAATAAAGTAAATAATATCTTATCAACCTTAGTAATGGCGTGGATGCCTACATCGTGAGGATGCCTAACCCGGACAGCCTGGCTCAAGCGTCGCAGTTCACGCATTCTTAGAGCGCGAGTCTGCGAAACATCTGGAGCCGGAAACAGCAATATCAGGAGCCTTGTATATGCCTACCTACCTCCTAGCATACCTAACATACGTGAACAAGCACCGGTACCGCACATTCGCCGCGCATTCACGGCGGCTGGGTAGGAAGGTTGCTGTAGTCCTCTGCGTGGGGGGGTACATATTCATGATTAGTTTTCCCTATGTATCCTCGCCTTTCCCTCAAACCAACAGTGTACCAACCCTCCTCTGGTCGCTGTTCGTCGTGTCACATCTCACAACTGCCAACTGGCATTCTGCATTCACGGGTCTGGCCGCTGACATTCCGGGCGGGAAGGACAGGTCACAAGGGCACGGTTTGCTGCCCGTTTAACGTAAGACGCCTAATGCGAGACCGACAGTCAAGGCCCGCGCCGCGAAGGGACGGAGGGGGAGTGTACATTACCAACCGACATACTCACAGTACGTAGCAGGTTATCTAAGGTATGGGTGGGTGTGTGGGTGTGAAGCGGGAGAGGAGGAATCAACCTATTTGGTGATGAGTTAAAGCGAGGAGCAAGCAAATGACATCCAATCAAACAATCCCGTTGCGATAATTGTTATAATTTAGGTGATCTATTTAGCTACCTTGTACCTAAGTAAGTAGGGCTGTGGCTTTTTTTTTCGGGTCCCCCGCAGGAATAAATAAGGATAATACATGACCTATGTACCAATATGCACATTATTGACACCATCCATTCAATGTTCATACAGCTGCGCGCGCATCCGCGGGCGTCGAGTGGTCAGCCCAACGCGCGCCAATTAGGTCCCGAGACGCCGTTGCGCATGACCAACATGGGGCTTTGATACCCCCGCGCGCGCAATTGGATATTGGGGATTGCGCGAAGGCAAACGCATCGAATCCCTCCCGTGTGTCATCTGTTCCCTTCCTTGGGGGCGATGAGCATTGGTTAGGTAAGGAAAACATAACATTAACAAAGGCGAAGTAAAGAGTGATAAGGTGATAGGAAGATTGGTAGATTAGAAAAAAACAACGAAATTACACTTGAGCTTTTGAGGTATGCAACGTTTCGAATTCGTTGGCGATCGCAGCCTAAGCGCATTTGGAGTCGCAAGGGAGGATGGGTGGGTTGATCACACGTCTGTACCTGAATCACTGAATCAGTGGAGGGATCGTTTGCGAGCCCCCCGTCGATGGTAATGGTTCCCAAAGTCTGCCCCCGGGCGTATCGTGCTGGCTTGTCTTGTGTGGCACACCTCCAGCCCTCAAAGAGGAATCTGGTGTTGGGGAGCATCGCGACAAAAGGACCGGAAGGGGGGATGATCACAAGAAGGGTCTGCCCAAGAATGGAAATCCATCACGGCTAGGTTCCTAATCAGGAGAGTGTTCATGCTAGTTGATCCATCTTAAGAGCCAGGTATCTGAATAGCTGTCACGATTAAGTTGGTGTTTGACACGACATACCAGTCCCATTCGTATATCTCGGGGCCAATTGTGACGGGAATGGAGAGCCGATAAGCGCTTGGCGTGCGATACGCAGGGGAGATATTTTGGGAATGCGGTATGTGTGTGTGTATCCATATCATATGTAAGTTGTATGTAGGCGCGGAGTGCCGATGGCTCTGCCAGGCGTTCTCCAGGGGAACCTATTGCCGAACAGGGCTGAAGGAGGCGATGCCTATAGGCCGCGGCGTGACACCGTTCTGACTTGCAGCGGCTGGTAGGAAAAGATGCTGTGCCGCATGCACAAGCGGGCGGTCCTAACGAAATGCATGTTATAGGTAATCGATGAAATTCGTAGTGTACCAATGTATTTCTCATGTAAGCTCCGATAAATAGTATATCGCAAAGATAGCCTCCAATCAATATTCGTATCTACCATTTGAATATGTTGATTCGACTAAACAACGGCAGCTGAGAATCCTAAAAGCCGATCAGTCAATATCGACTATTCTTAATAGAGGAAATGAAAGACGGGTGAGTCGGCATGAAGTTATTTTCGAATTATTTTATTTTATTTTATTTTATTATATTTTTCATTGAATTATTATTTTAATCGCAACGTGACAGTCTTGTCTGCCTCTTCCCTTTCTTGAACGCTGGCTAAAAGACAAAAAAAAAAAAGTACACTTCCAAAAATGTAGTCAACCTGAAGAATAGCCCCCAAGAGATCAATTGCGGAGAAGCAAGCCACCAACCCGAATTTCCTGGGGAAAATGGTGGCGTCCCCGGAATCATTTTCAACGCGCCGCTCGCCCGACCGACCGTGCGCATAATAGGACAAGTACCTAATCTACCTAATAAGTCATGTGAGCATCAGACTTGCGAGTACAATGATATTCGGCCGTTTTCTATTCCAAGGTTTTAAGATTCCAATTGTTCCAAGGCACCGGGAATAGTCCATAGATCTCTAGAACGGTGGCATCATACCGCCAGATCTCATTGTTAGACCGATCAGTCTGCGGTCCGATTTCCCAGACTATTTTACATAGTTTTGGATTCCCACGTGTTTTCTTCCTTATACGGTACATAGCTCTGGTAACATACCTGTACCTTTGTTAGACCGGCAAGGACTGGCTTCTGAATGGAATGCTATTATGATCCCTTCCTAGCCTAAGCAGAGGATAGCCGAATAATGGACTCACATGATACCGAGCACTTGCTGGGCCCGGGTTCTCTAGGACTGGGAATCTGGGGTACATCACGGCTCCGCATTGCTATCGTGTCTCGACTCCTATTATGGATATTATGGAACAGGGTGGGTTGAAAGCTTGACTCAATTCGTGATTCTAAGCGTATGTAAATCTCGACTACGAAAATCATTCGATCTGCAACTGATGATTGTCATGATAGTACGCACTTAACAAGGTAAGCAGCATGTAAGTCATATGCAGGGTCCAAGCTTAGAAGGACCTTTGTCCACAAAGAAAGTCCACAGTTAGAAAGGCTATGCGGGGAAACCAATCCAGTCCTGCTGAACCGCGGGCCTCCAATATACCGATTTAACCGCTAGGCCGACGGCGCGTCTGCTGGATTCGGCTTCACAAGTCATTGAATAGGGTGTCATTCACGAGCCTCTCCCGAAACCACTTACGATTTTGGGTCAGTCCTATCCGTATCAGTCTGGCGGATCATGACTCTGGAAAAACTTGAGATGGGGGTTGCATGGCAGCTCGGCCACGTGAAATCCTAGCTCTTGGGTTCTTGTTTACCAAGTGCCTATTGTAGTGCCTGTTGTAGTGGACCCGTGGACCCGCGGTCATGCCGACAACTTCGGCGTAATTGCAATCCTGATTTAAATCCTTAGGCTTCAAGGCTTCGTTGGCGTGCTAGGTACTAGGTTATTATTCTCATGGGATCCATAAGTCATTGCGTACATATGCTAAGTTTCTAATGCGCGATGGGTCACGCAGTTGAAGTGCGAGGCCAGACTTATTGAATCATGACCACTGGCCAATAGGTTCTAAATGAGGCGTGATGAAGCTTTGTTCACACGTAAACTATAGGCATATATGAGCTAAAAGCAGTTGTGAAACAGTGGGTAAAGAGTCCAAAAGACAAGAAAAAACAACGTCGGTGCACATGGGTCTAGAATTCCCGAAGCTCCATTGATGGACCGTTACCTAGGCCTTCAGGGTCGTATTTTCAGGGTCCATTCCACATTTCCTGCGGCTCTGGATCCCGAGTAGCCCCGAGTCGTGGAAGAAGTGTGAGAGGGGAATCGCAATCACGCGCGTAGCAAGTTATTTCTCCTTCGGTCCTCAATAGCCGAGTACGACTAATAAGGCCTACGTTACAATATCGATACCGTAGGGACGTTTGAGTATAGTGCATATATACTTTGCTTACTTACAGATTACTCTTAGTCAGTTTAATGTAGGATATTAATGAACATGATTCAGTTGTAGCTTGTTTCATAGCTGTAGGTAATTGCATGTATTCCTTCGAGACCTACTATAGGGTACATTGGGTATGTATGGGGACCGACCCGCCTAATTCCTTTGCTTTTAATAGTCTAACTTCACCTACGTATTCACCGAGAAGCGCCGAGTTTCTGCCGTTTGCTTTGTAACGGGTCTTAAATTAATATATTCTGATTTGCTGTTTAAACGGAAAATGCCTGGCCATTCAGAAAAAAGCCTTCGTAATTGAGAATGCCCCCTGAAATTTACTGTGGACTGCTTGGAAATGCGGATACGTAAGCCTAAAGAATACGACAGCGCTCGTTTCCTATCAGTTTTCACTACGCCACAGAGGCGACGTGTTTTCTACGTTGGGTAGTTGGATGTCAGATCTGAGAACTGAGTCTCGAATCTATTACAACTGCGTTTAATCACTTCTCAATTCCCGCCCGCCGGGACCGTGCAGCAGGCGGGGCGGGGAATTTCCATAGCGCAGCAGATTGGTCGTGAACTACGGGCACCGGGTATGTGGATGCAATGCAATACCAGACGGGGGCACATGATAACCCCTTTCTATGGTGAAGATGCGGTGGTGTTTTATTATGAGGTATGTGATCAAAAAATGATCCTAACTCGAGAAGTTGATCATCTGCACGGAAAACGACTACTGCGGCTGATGATATCGAGACAAGATCGTGGGGGACGGGAGTACATGAACCCTAGTCGTGCGTCAAAATGGTCTCCCACACGCCAATCGTTGCTTCGAGTTGATGTTCAGGGCCATCTAAAAAGCAACGATGAGATCCGGGGAGAGATAGTTGGTCTGTGTATCGACATACTACTTCTGAAAAGCAGAATAGAAATATATTATGATGAATTTATTTTTTATTTTATCAAATTGCGAAAATGTCGTCTTACCGCTCGTATACTATGTTGACTCGATCTCGCCAAAAGTAATTGGATGGAACTATCCGTTAACTCAACGGCTTGCGGGAGAGCTTCGTGCATCCCTTTCTTTTTGCAGCTTTTAAGCTCTCTCGCTTATCTAAAGAGGCGTTTCGCTTCCAGATTCCTGACTTAGGAACTTGGAGGTTGCTCGATCCAATCCATTAAGGAGCCCCAGAATTGAAGCATTGTCGATCAGTGATACCAACTTCACCTTAAAATGTACGCACTTGGCGGTCACGACCTGAATGTCTCAGATTACCTGAGACTGCGGAGGAAAATGGGGAAAGAAGTAAGGGAAAGTGAAAGTCCCGTCCATCTTCGACTTTGTCGATGGGGAGAATTATCAAGATGTGGGAGACACATTGTACGTATAGCCAGGGGTTTTGCGGCTGCAGCTAAACAAGCCATAAATCAACAAATTCCCGTAGCATATATGCACATAGGTCCGATCTCCTAAACTAACATTCGGCACTGCAATCTTTGCATTGACGCGCGCCGTTCTGGCGGCAGTAGATACATGTTTCTGATAGCTCCTAAAATCATGACGTATTGCAAACAAAGCGTGTCTCGCGGACCCTCCTCCGCAATGGAGGCATTGGGGTACATGTACCAAGCAGTTGAATGTAACGCGATACTCCGCGGTCTGGGCATTATCTGTCATATATCTGAAAAGAACCGCTTTCGAGCATATGTAGATGGTACTCGGCACCACCTCAACATAAAACACCAAACATATCTTGGGGACCCAACGAAGATGCACCGTTGTGTGGAGGGATAGGGAGAAGTGGTTACGAAAGCAAAACACGAAGCCCCAAGATCCGGGGAACTCCCGAACCCCATCAACTTATTAGAAGGTAAACTATGACGAGACTATGAAGCAAGGTAAGGCTAAAGCAAGGCTGGCTGGAAAGATTGCGTCGGAGACGGAGGTGGAGTTCCATGGCCGCCGGATGGGTTCCCCGTAAGGTAAATTATAGGTAAATTGCCCTAGATACTTGAACATAGCGGAGTGCGCTGACTGTGCATTGGGACATATCGGAAGCATATGATGGTGTTGCCGATGGCTACTACACTATGTACCTACATTAGGGATGTATCATATTTCTTATGTAACCAGCATTTTGCAAGCCGCGATTGGTTCGTAATTGATTGCCCCATTCTCCATCGCAGCTCACCTGACTTCCATTGACACCAGCTGGATGGTAACGACAGCCCCATATCTACCCCCCATACCTCCCTACCCAACTGTACCTGCCCCATCGCAGTGACCCCATCCAGCACGTTTTAAGACTCAGCAATTCCCAAGAATCGAGTCGGCCCTCTTTCGAGTTCTGAAATTGCCGGAACTTGGCATCGGTTTTGGCCGCCTTAGCAGCCATGCAAGGTTCTGTTAAGCAAGGGAGCAAAATACCATCTTACTTTTCTATGTACGTGAAGCCATCATTCATTAAACGGTCAAACACAGGGTTTTTTTTTTAATATGCTATTTTAAAATGTCATTGTTTCTATTTGCATTTGCATTGACGAACCATGCATGTATACGTCAGCGATTTTGAAAACTCGAATCCATTATGCGGGAAACTTTAAAAAGGTACATGCAAGTACGAAAATACAAAAAGACTATTTTCGCGAAAGGAATACAGAGTTCGTCTGTTTTCTAGGGATGGAAAATACGAGATATAGAAATTGATAGAAGATATCTCTTATTCTTTACATGCGTTTCCCCATTCGGAAAATACCGACAAATAAGTAATGGAGTCTTCCCCCCCTCCCCAAAACTTCCCCAGCCCCTTGCCACAAACTTATTTGCACCCCAGTTCCGGGGAAGCGTGCCCGGCTAGGATTGACAGCAAGGTCAAGGGGGGAGAGACGGGGGGGCTATAAGTGGGGGCAATCAGGAGATTTTAAACCTTCTAGGCTGCATTTTATCGATTGTCACGATTTGATACAGTAATCGATAGGCGATGATTGCTTTAGATGAGATCAGAGTCAATAGCCTCAACAACTAGCCACATACATAACCTTGTCTATAATTAAATATTATAATTTGAGGCTACTCATGTTGGTGTTAGTTTCGCATGCCTCATCACCGACTAAGCAGTTAGTGCTACAACTTAAGTCGACGGCATCTCGCCCGGGAGTCATGTTGCTGCATATTAATGAAAACTCTGACGGGATTGTTAGAAGTTGGAAGAAACGTCAGATTGGAGAAAAAAAATATAGAATAAAAAAATAATAAATGGCGTCGCTAAAACACCATGATGACCGACAATGCGGAGTTAAGAGCCTCTACCTAGCCGAACCCCATCACAACGATTTCTAACAGACGTGGGGGTCTTCAAATCCTTCAGAGTTTCTATTAGTAGCCATTTCAGTTGTAGAGACGGCGATGCAGCCAATTTAAGAGAGTCCCGGCTACAATCTTTGTGCTATACGGTACATGTCGACAGCGGCATCACGCAGATGCTCAATGTAAATGCATGCCCGTTCATGCAAGCTGTTGCGTTTCGCTTTCCCGCTTGGCCCGATGATGTCAAAAGTACATATATCTTGGCAAAGACGTTTTCGCATCGTGAGAAATGTTAGAAGTAATAGAGGTTAGATGCAAATGGGCGCACAGATTACTTTATTAGGAATGTTATGTGGATGCAAAACCTCCCGGCGCGACGGTTCGTCCCTGGGTTTACCATTGGAACATTGTTACTCTGTAATATAATGCCTGGCCCAATTTCGTAACTTGGTGCCCAAATGGCGAAGGGAACTTGCCTGCCGTGTGGAAATACGACATGATCGAAACCGTGATGTTGGATTCAGGGGTCTTGTGGTGTTTCCAAAAGACAGGCACGCTTCGCCCGTGACCATGGTCTCGCAATCGTCGTCTGTTCTTACATAGTTCGGCCCTGTCCCCTTGATGAGAAGTTGGTAAAAGGTCTAAAGTGGGGCCTAACAGGACTGTTGGAAATCTAACGTTTCGTTGAAGAAACGTGGGAGTAGCGGTGGTGCGTGATAGGTACGCTTTTGGCGAATACGCCCTGTTCGCCTGCCCAATTCAAAGTAGCGCAACCAGTATATCCCACGTCGCAGATAGATATCGCGAAGAAGCTTGTCTTGCTGACACATCGAGATGGGAGCTTTACTATGTAAAGTAGGTAGCAAGCAGGGCTGGGGTAGCACTTGTTTTCTAGAATCATTCAGGATCGTCAAAGGAACATCTTAGACCTGCCCTCATGAGGATCTGCTACAGGCGTCGAGGCGTCGGACACTCTGCCGAAGTGTAATTACAACACTTCCCAATATTGTACCCGGATAACCACAGTTAGTTGATGGTTTATTCGTCGTGCCTAACGTGGAAGGTTAGGCCAAGCCCGGTATTTCAAACATATAATTTTGGGGGTTGCAAGTGGCGATGGATCACAAATTCGGTATGCAGGATTGAGGCTGCTACCATTGGATAGCCTCAAGCAATTTCCGATACCTCAGAAATAATCAATCTTAGATATGATACGGTTGATCTGAGGCGAGGCAAGGTCAGATGATGATTCTGACGTAACATGCTTTAACCTTATTCCAAATATATAGCCATACATATATTGACACGATATAGGGATGTCAGGGCTGAGTCGCTCACAAATGTGCCTCGTTGAGCAGGGCTCAGGGCTCGCGGCTCGCGTTAGAGACGCGTGGAAAGGGTTCGGCGCCCGGTAATTGCAAGTAAGCAAGAGCATTAAACGGTGCGCACATGTGTGATAGAATATGGGCTTGGCGTTGTGTACAATAGTACCAGGTGTGATGGGGGAACGAATCTACGGTCTCGGCGTGGGGTTGCGGTGGCCGATTGGCGGAAGCTCTTCATTTGTTGGCGCTATGCTGGCGAAGCAATGTACTGAAAATGCAACGAAGCCGTCACAGGCTGCGTGATATTGATGCTTAGGAGAAGGGCAATCAATGTGACTACGAGCCTACCCTTGCTAAAGGAATCGTTCATTTAAGATTTACCTTATATTCGACTCTATGCGAAGCTTTGTTGGTTGAAGAAGAAGGTGAAGCACTCTCTAAACGAGGGCTAAGTTGTATATGTTATGAGTACATTAAAACCTCAAGTGTAAATTTCATGGCATGTGGGAACCAAAGCAGCTTATAAATTACCTAGCTATGTAGTACTTATTACTTTGCCATTACACAATTCCATAACTGCATTATCCATACGTAGATTCGGCCGTTTCCATCAAAGTCCTTGTATGGGATGATAGGTGATACTTCGTATTGTGTTGTGCATAGAGTACAAAGCTGTTGTGCTGCGTCACTTCACCCCCAGATTCCCATGGAACCGGTCTGTGGGGGTGTAAATTCAACTGTGGCTGAGAAGCTCAGCTGACCCGGGTTTGTTATGCGGAGGAAGCCCAAACCACAAATCTGGCCGCCACAATTCTCCGTACGAGGTAATTTCGTCCCCAGTACCCAAGGTATGCCGCTCGGTGCATTTTGTGACCACGAGAATCAGATGCCCAAAAGGCCAGCGCATACGTAGGTGTAATGGTATGCCGAGGGCACAAGGGAATATCTGCCTGATCAAATTATCTACAACTGTCCATATCTATTGGCATAGCTTCATGTGTACGTGAAAAGTGAGATATAAAATAGGGATAAGCTAGGCCTGGCCTTGTCTTGCACCTGAGCTATGTGCTGGCAAGTCGTTCTGTGATAACGTGCTCGGACCAGGGTTGTGTTGTCATTGTCACTAAAGCGTTCAAATGACTATCGGCGGTAGTCCAATTCGAAGGCCCGAAGTTCCAGCTCGCGAGCAGCTGTGATAAGAGGGAATGCGGGGGCGGTCCGTTGACTAAAGAACCGATGAAGTTTGAAATTGCTGGATAGGGACATCATCACGAGGGCTGTTTGTGAGGCGATTTTAAAGATTCTAGCCGGATCTAGGCGATTCAACGAAAGTCCACCCAAGCAGCAGCTCCTCAACCAGCACGTGCTTCCTGTGTCAGCAACAGGACAGCGTTAATAGCAGTGGCATAGCCGTAACGATTCGGCCAGAGCAAATGCTGGGCGAGCGAATCGACAGTCATTATCGCTGTACTCTCTGCCGATTGCCTAACTCTACGGACGTTGTGGTATTGTCATCATTCCTGTGACCACTAGCAGATCCAATATCTGGCTTGAAATTACCGCAGTCCAGGATTACGATGTTTAAAAACTGCCCTATTAAGCGCAAGCAGCAAACCATTTAATTCAAATAAATCCGACTAACCAACTTCAATGTTGGTAGTCACAATTGCCTCACTTCTACCCTGCAAGTTGTTTATTATCAATTGGCGTAATAAATACTGTTAGCAATAGAATAAACCCTCAGGTACTGGATGGGGTCGCTAGAAACTGGTTTGTTCATTTTGATAGCTATAATGGGAATTCACCCATGTTACCTTCGTCCCACGCAAAAGGATCAGTTTGTAGTTAGCATGTTAGTTCGTAGCTGTAGGAATCGGATATGTTACCTTGCGGATACCCATATACCCATTGTGCAACCATAAACCTCGTCAGCAGGACTCTCCCAGATTCTTCAGCATCATCATCATGAAAACGCCTGTATTAATCCAACTCGTTGCCCGCTCCTGTATTTACCAACCAATATATGGATGTTGTGGATAGATCGCCCATGAAAAACTGGCGCTAGTCTGTTTATACCACAATATCTTAAGGAACTTGTGACTTGCCGGTCGTCCGTCCGAGGTTCAATATTACTAAAAACGAACACAATGAATAAGTTCGGACTGCGATTTGGATATCACAAGAATTATTAGGCAAGTTTGTACATTAATCGGCTAGCAATTGTGAATGACCGCTTTGGAAACAACAAGCCGAAAAATTATAGGTAACATGTGCCTACTCGAACAATGAAAAACGAACCGCTTGCAGTCCTAAGCGCAAAAAGGGTCTGCTGGCCAGTTGCACTTGCTGCCGGCACACAGAAGAAATTGAATTCGGGAAACTGGACCTCTTGACCGCGGGTGGGTTTCCGGTAAGCCAGAAAAGAGGCCTTAAGTGCCTCAATAGGAATTTAATACCTCGTTTGGTCTAGATTTTGCGCTAACTTTCTAGCTATTCCCCAAAGAGGCAAAAGCCTTGAGACACTAAAGGGGACATTTCGGGGCGAGTCTGGCCGCTGCGTCCATCCATCGGAGAAAGAGACCAGAGAAGGTACGTACTGAAAAGTACGTACTGCAGGGCAGGTACCTCTGCGCGTGTTGTCAAGGGTTGCTACCGCCCCTGACCCTTCTGATCCCAGTTCCGCCGCCACCCTCATCACCCCCCAAGGAACAAGAGGTCCCCGCCGGAGGACCCAGAGTGAAATAATAAGAGTACATCGATACGTAGCTACGAAGGTACATTGAAAAAGGTACGTACTGGACCCAGTGGAGGAGTGACCTTGCACACCGCGCCTTCTGCCCTCCACCTAGCCTACCCACTCCACTCCCTCCTATCAATACATATGTACACACCTACCCGCTCCCTTCTCCCCTTCTTCAGGAACATACATCATGAACCACGAAGGAGTTTAATACTCTTAAGTGCTAATAACGCCGGCGGTCGTAGCATTGATCACGACTAGCATTAATCGACAGCCAGAGTCTAATTTCCTCGGCGAGCATCATCTACAACACCACGCAAGCATATATCACGCCTACCAGTCTCGGGCACCTGTATTCGACACTAACGCCGTTGCGCTTCAACGAATACAAGAGAATATTCTCGCCAACTCAGCACGCCTCCGGTGCCGATTATCTTCGAGATACCCTCCGAGAAGTGTAAAAAGACACATACTTGACCAATTCGATATTCGCGATCGGCTTCGCGAAACCATCCGTCACCATACATCCCCAACTTTCACAGTGCCTGCTCGAGCAGCCGAGCAGCTATTTCGAAGGCATGCCTTGTAAAGCTGAAGGTCTGGTCCTAACCGTGGACCCGAACGTCATCCACAAGGTCGACACAAACAACCCTCAGAACCTATTTAGCATGTGGACTGGTACGCTCTCCCCGATCTGTCACTTGGATCAGGTGGATCCTTAGTGACTGCTACTAACCAAAGCCACAGTATTTTCTAGATGCGCCGATTCAGTCGAGCAAGGTCGAAGATTAGAAAATCTCAGTTGGCGATTGTGGAATAGAGAGACCTTCTGCTGCGAATCCAAAGCGTTATCTGCCGCCAACGCCACATTACCAAAGGATATCCCTGAGCAACAGCGAATACCTGAAGTCCCTCAATTATCAGGCAGCGTCGACTCCGTCGCCGACGAAGAAGCGATCGACTTCACAACAATCTCTGACCCCGTTGAGATCCTCCGACCTCGAATTGTTCGACAGGACTCTTGTGCCAGCAGCCGAAGTAGGGGCCGTGAAAGACACATTACCTCAGACCACCTTGAGAAGATGGTGGTCTCTATCATCCAAGAGAAGGAACCGAACCTTGCGCCTCTTCCCGACATGAGCTCTCCTTCTGTTGAGTCGTCAGATGGCGACCACACACAATCCCCACCCGAAGCAGAGCAGACACCATCGACGCCAATTACTGAATCTGCATGCGGATCGGAGAACGCATCGTCGCAATCGAAGTCTGCTGAAGCCCCTGCTACTACCGTCATCCGAGGTTTCTCGCCATCGAAGAACCCATCCTTCCGCGTCTCTCATGAGCCCAAGTCTGCAGCACAGGGCCCAATTCCTGAACCATCATCTTCTCCCGCCCCCAAGCCTGTGCAGCTTAAGAAGCAGCCAGCGAAGTTCAAACTCGGCGATTCCTCTAGTAACGAGTCCTCCCCTCAGAGCATAGAGACACGCAAGCCTGTACCTCCAACTGCAAAGAGGCCCATGTTTGAAGTCGGCGTTGGCTCCTCTGCAGAGGATGAGAGCCCTTCGCTAAAGAGTGCTATGCACTCTGCTCGACAAGGTCTCATGCTCAATGCGCAAAAGAAGCAGACCTCGTTCAACAACCAGATCACAACAAGGATGATTCAGACACCTAGTGATCAATCAGACAGCTACATGGACGAGAGCGCCATTGATGATGACGATGAGGATTCCGAATGGGAGGACTCTATTGAGGAGAGTGGCAAGTCTAGCGTAGATGACGCAGTCACATTCAAGCGGGTACCATCGAAGCCGAATCTCACTTCGCAACGATCATTGATCAGCCTTATGTTTGCCGGCCAGGAAGAACGAGCCAAGGGTCTCAGTAACTATGCGTCCCACTCAACCCCCGCCATTCCTCAACGTGCGCGAGCACTACAGAATCCTTCAAACATGAATGTTGTATCGTCACCGAATGATTCTGACAACGGCCTCGAGATGAGAAGGGGATTACGACCTACACCACTCAAGCCCATCACTGAGGTGCCCCGGTCTGGCGCACAGCCCATTATGGCCAACCCGCAGACTCACCATTACCAAGCTGCACTATCGCCTCGGACAACCAGGCGGAACATGCTAGCTACAGAATTAACTGAATCACTCCGCCGCCAGCTTCTCTGGGAGCGACAGCAGAAGACTTCAACAGCTAATGCCGTTTTGAAGAGACGTCATACCTCCCTCGACGTGGCCAATCTGAAACAGTACCCTGAGAAGGCCTATATGGGCAAGGGGAAAGAAGAGCCCAACTCCAACAGCCTGAACCAATATTTCTGCCGTGATGATTTCGGCGGTTATCACACCCAGGGCTGGTAATTTAAGACATTTCCAGATGATTTCGAGCATACCTCGATCAAGGTGCAAGCGAGCACGCAATGGCAGGTTTTAAAACTGCCCTGTATTTTTTACTCTATCTTTTCGGAGCATTGCGATGATGGTTGCTTTCTACGATACCGATTGCATTGCATGAGGCCGGCGTTCAATGATGTTTAATCACGAGGCATTCCAACGCCCATAATCACACACTGCATGGTTAGCTGGTGGATTGGCGCTGCACCAATCATGGCGCAGCTTGACTGTTACGGCGCATCGTTGGCCGCTATACGGCCCGCTTGATACTCATGGTCGTGTTTTGGGCACGCGCCTTTAGTTTTCACGTTTGTCTGGCACTAATCGGCGTTGCTACCTGGATGATACCACGGTCCGCATTTGATTTCGCCCTTGCGAAGGGCCACATTTTGCTTTCTACTACTCATAGTGTGTATTTCAAGGAGAACCAGAGGGCGACCTCATGAAGAGATGAATCAAAAAGGGGGAAAACAAGAAGTGTATTATCCTGCCTGCTGTGGCAAAAAGGGAGGAGGGTTTGCTGGCTAGATAGGTGCGCAAAAAAGCGACCTAAGCAAACAGCAGAAAAGCGAAGATAAAAAATAGCACGCGCCATGACCACAAAAACATAGTAAAATCTTGAAGGCCTAGAAAATAAAAACAAGAATAAAACGTGTTCAAGCACCCAATAATTCGTCTCTCATTGATGCATTCCTGTGATACCTAATTTTCCCTTACTTAGACATGAGCCACTGACAACGTACATTGAGATGATAATAGACTCGCATGGAGTAACAGCCAAGCAACCTCTCAACGCTCTCAGTGTAGCTAAGACGGTGAGCAACACTGTCCGGCATGTGATGAATAAGGAAACGTCAACGTCATTGGCGTCTCACCAATGCAGACCGGCGGAGATGGACGTGCTGGCAGACATCCGCCTTGATTAGGAACCAAATCTTCCCTGCAGCTGCGAACCATGGGTATTCAGTGGGAGATTTTGTTATGAAGAGCTTTAAGAAATACCAAGGAGGTGTTGATGATACGGGTGTCACTGCATCCACCACGAGCTTACCCAGCTCCCTTACTGTAATTGATGTATGGTGCACAGGCAACCTTTTGGAAGAAACTAATGGTTCTATTCAACTACTGGAATACGGTGACTCCGACCAACACATAGTAAGCAGCTAGAAGAATCAAAGAACATTCATTCAGTATAGATCAATGCGACACGATGCGGGATGCGACGCCATCCACGGTATCAAACACATTAGCTATGACAGCTCTGTCTTAACACAACCGCAATTAACCCTCGTAGATGACGCCCTTACCCACAATGCAGGATGGGAATGAGGTAGTCGAGCTGCAAGTTAGGACCCTTGATCGACCATCGCAGGATAGGTAATTGCTTGGACCGCCTTGTCTCAAATATGGGTAATTTTTCGACTTATGGCGGCTGCCCAAGGACTTTTGGATTTAGACCGCCTAACCCACATTATGAAAGCATTTACTAGAATAGTAACTGACTTTCTGTTGCTTTTGGACCCTACCCTGAAGATCGCAGGATCGCCAGCCGTTCAAAGCTTCCCCGTGTTCTCTCCACTCTGGCTGTCCAAGTCACAAGAACAGCGCAAGGCTATGCCGGGCAGAGGCAATGTAATAGCTAATGGTAAATGGAGTTTCGTCGGGATTTGCAGGATTGGAGGTGTTTTATTTTGAGGTACCTACGTACTGAGAACATGGATAGGGATAGGTAAGGTGGTGATACTTGGGACTGCATACTCGGATGCGCAGCGAGGATAGACCCCCGTCTATTTCGACTGCATTTTCTAGCGGTACCGACTGCATCACTACCTAACTTGACGGTGAAGCTTTAAAAATTTCCATGTTTTAAATTCTTTTTTTTTCTTTAATTTTCTCTTGCTATAGCGCTATATCAAGTTGGCCCGACAGCTACATTAGATTTCGGCGCACTGGATCTTGGCGGGACTGCTATATGTTAGATCCCCAACGTCAAACTGCTACTAGCTAGTGTAGACCGCCCCCCCTTTCCTCCTTCACCCCCTCTATTTCGACCCAGTTATATAATTACCTACAGCACCTAGAGATATGTGTTACGGAATATATATGGGCTCTACGGACTTGCGGACTACGCCAAAGCGTAGCTCCTTTTCCAGTGCTACCATTCAGGTATGTCGTAAATAAAATCAAGGAGCTGCCCTGTACCAACAGACGAGTTTTTGGAGGGGGAGCTCGGCCGCCCTAAGCGGGCCCTGTCTAAGTGGAAATGGGAATAGCTGGCGTGTTCGCCCGGCGGTTTAGGGCGGTGAGCTGGCTGTAAAATACACCCGCAAGCCCATCGTGAACGCACTACGGCTAGGAAACGTTGCATAATGGAAGCTACGGAGTATTTTGCAAAGCATGAGATTTGAAGTTGGTGAAGTTGGTGATTTTAGTGCGGCATAGTTAGTATAGTCCGCCTCGCGGGGCTTAGATGCAGTCTGAAAGGCTGACTCACTACAATCACTATACTATACTATACTATTATCTAAGAGGCAGGTATTATACTAGATTGATGGCTTCAAGTTGTTGCAACGTAAATGCCTAATTCGTCCTACCTTTGACATGACAGCTTTCCAATCGTAGCGTATCTCAGCGTGTACCTCCCTGATGCAGAACATCATATTTGGGGATACCAATAGGATGTACCCCGCGTGGGCGGTAAGCTCTGTTGAGCCCGGTAAACGCGATTCTATCTACAGCTCGTCTATATTTATTTCCATACCCACATTCCTATCTGCCTCCTACGTCGTGAATATAAATATTTTATAAAAATGTAAATACCATTTTCCTCCATCTTCGAATTTTATCATTGGCTAGATACTAGTCATAAGTGTCTCTCTCCACGATTGAGTTGTCTACCCCCATTTCCAGTATGTACTTACATATCCGCTGGGTTAGAGGTAGCTATGTATGTGTATGTGTATGTGATGCACGCTGTTGCATCTTGGTCTTAGACATTTCAGGACAACAACAATAAAAAGAGCCCACTCTCATGCATGACACCTTCACTGGCGATAGGGATAGGGCTTATCAACTAGTTATCGATGGGGGTGGTTGCCAGCACGATGAGTTGGCCTACCACACCCTTTCAAACGCTTCGCCGTCGCGTGCAAATCAGCGTTCGCCAACGGCCGCTCACCGACTTTTTCGGCTGCACCAAGCAACGGCGTCTGCCCCGCGCGCCTGGTATCAGATGCTCATTGCTGCAGAAGGGCTATGGCTATCATTGCAACCGCTGATACACCTGCCTCAAGATCACGACTGGTTGACATGCGCTCTTTTTTTTTCTTATGGTTTTTGAAAGAAGGGAAAAGAAAAAAAAAGACAACAAAGGCCTATCTTCTCGGGGCCTTGCTTTCCGCATGATGCTTAGCTTAACTGGTAGCCACCAGACGTTGAAAATGAAAAAAGAGGCCTCATTCAACGGTCCAAAAAGGTAGTCGCCTATCAGAGAGTATCTAAATATCTCAACCACTTACAAGCTAACCCCCTCTCCCCCACTTTGTAAGGGAAAACGGGGACGCCATTTTGGAACGTATGTATGTACTGTAGCTTGGTGGAGGCTCCCGCCCAGCATATGCCAGTCATTTGAGTGTGGCGTCGTTTAGGATTGCCTGATGATATACATACATACACATGGGAACTACGAGTCGACGAATGATTGAAATTTAGGCATGTATGTAGGTAGGAAAGGTTCATCGGAGAAATATCTCGTGACAGAGCCCAGGCGGTCCAGCCAGGTCGAACAGCAATATAGGAACAATCCCATCGTCGCACGTAGCAGCAGCGTCATAACAAAGACACGACGAATGGAATCTCACCAGGCGAAAATAGGATTGGCGTCAATACGAGTTTCTTCGAGTCATCAAGTCGTTTGGTATTCGCGGGGAGAGAAACCCCTAAACAAGGTATCTACACGCTTCAGATAGGCCCGCTGACTTGAAAAATAAAGCTACCAAATCTATGCATTCATGCGTTGTCAACCGTAGCTTGTGACGACTCAACAGGGGGACATTCACGCAATGGTACTATAGTAAATCGCTATTGATCAACAATAATTATTGTTTTTCCCATTCTAAATATTTTATATTTATTTTTTTTGAATTTAATATCCCTGCTAAAATGGACCAAATTTGTTATTCCCTCGTGGCAAAGAAAGATTTCTTCGACATGTCATTGGAATAATGAAACAATAATTACCACAATTACCACAATTTGTTGTTCCTCTTCTGACCATGGTTCCTATTTCGAACTTGGGCAGGGCTATCGGAGTTGAGAAGCCTTCGATTCATTAATGCTGCTAGGTTTACGTAGAAAGTCCCTGGTCTGCCGATCGGTCCTATTTTCTGGAAATCATGTCGGCACCATTCGGTTCAATTGAGGAAATTTGACAGCCGACCACCGGGTCCTTACTATAGTAGTCGACAGTCGCTTAAATTTAGCCGCCAAGTGATTCGCCACCGCGGAGAGCGGCCCCGCAGTTTTCTAGAATCCTTCTAGCGCGCTTCCAGAAGTACGTAGTACCTACAGGCGCTGCCCACACCCATCCATGATCCACTTTGCCTTATGTAAGGCTAGGTACATAGGTACCTGGTCCAAGCTGGAATAGCTGAATGAATTCACGTGAATTTTAGAGGAGGGCGGGGTTCGGTTTACCGGAGAGAGAATAGCGCTTACATAACTGAGCCTCTAGCACATGATTTTTTTTTTTATTCATTGCGACTCCACATGAGCTCCAGAAAGAGACCGAGAGTCAATTCCATTTCGGTCTACTCCTTGAGGATAGCGTCCTCTTATATAATAACGCCGAAAGATGTCCAAGCGAGATGGGACGAGGAGAGAGAGGCGAAACACAAAGGGATGTCGCAGGTAACATGTGAAGGGGGTGGTACAGTACGGTAGAGAAGGATGTTTTGGAAGAGCAAGAAAGGAAATAGTAGAAACAATAGGAGGTAAGTCCACCAAGAGCTCCCTTTTGACTTTGGTATTGATGCTCACGTTACGCGTCGAGCTATCTGTGGAGGGGTCTGGGGGAACAAATAAGTTTGCCTCGCCTCTCCGCGCAATGTACTTTTGTACATATTAATATTTAACAAACAAACATGCATATGTGCCAGCCAGAAATCGATATTCACATGTCCGATCTCTCCTCAAGTCAATGTTTACACTACACTACACGCTGAACTCTGCGGGTCACTACATTTGTCAGGGAAATCTTGATGTGGCCGACATCTTGAGTCTTGAGTTCTGGGAAGAGCCCATGAAGAACCGGAGAGAAACGTCCAACGGCGTGGGTGATGCCCAGTTTTTACCCTTTTCCTCTTCACCCACGTGGGGCCGAGACGCCGGAACTTTTAGGCTGGCCTTTGGGTTGGAATCTTCCCATGTACACGGCCAGTCCTTGCAAGGTGGAGCGTGCTAGATAATTTCGCGGGTGCCAGACGTCGTCATCACGAATGAAAAAAAATTCTAGCCCTTTCAATCTTCTATGCCCTTACTACGGTACAGTACACTATGCCAAAAATCCCGAAACGTACGTAACAGGGAGAATTTTCACTTCCTCTAATGCGAACGCGATTAGTGTCCGAGGCTACAACGGAGAAAAGCTGCCGCGATCGTAAATGCGCCCGATATTAATGGGCGAAGCTGACCGGGGTTCCTATCTAACAACAGTTGAGTCCCGGTGAGGCTCAGCTTGGACCCCCTGACCGCTAGGTACAGACTTTGCGGTGCGGCTTGCCCTTACGGCGCCGGCGAAGATTGCCATCCCCGAGAGGCGCACCAGGAGGGCCGCGGAGGTATGCCCGGTGAAGCTATGTAACGTCGGTTTTTGCACCGCCAACAACGGGCATTTCTCGGTTACTCCGTCTGTAACAGGCTAACGTAGATGAAAAGCGACAGGTCACCTATATTATCAAGTAGCTCGCTCGAAGATGCCACATTCGTGAATCCATGCCTGGGCGGTGAGGTACACTGTGAGAAATTCGTATTGCATTAGGTCCAGAACAACCTACACAGCCCACAGTATCATGAGTATGGCCTATTCTTTGTTTATCTACGTACGTAACTCGAACCTGTGACTAAAGTTAAGACACCCTCCTGGAAATGTAACTAGAGGAAACTTTGAAAGAAAATATTTTCCATTTTTTATTAAATTTATCAAATTTATTATTTTTTTTTAAAAAAAAAATTTAATCGAATATTCTAGGACGCGGGAGCAATTTCTCCAGCCTCAGAGATTGAGTTTCGAGCCGCATTAGAGCAGAAGCCTAGCACACGAACCGAAAGTCTGGGAATCTCAGTCCCCAGCCAGCCTCGCCAGGACCCCTTTTGGGACCACCCTCTCTCTAGCTCGAGAGTTTACGAGCTATTGTACGCGCCGTCAGCTGACTACGTACACCATTACGCGATGACGACCCCCCTTCCAACCCTACGTAGTTCTGGTCTCCCGGCACACTGGATCGATCGCTCTGCTCAAACCCTGATCTCACAAGGCTGGACTAGCCGGAGCTCTCTCCCCGTAGTGTAAACTCGGGAATCGTGTGCCGAACTAGTAGGGAAGAGCTAATGGAGATATCGGGTTGATGGTTGCAGATACAGGCAGGCTTCATCATTATTCACACAAGGTCCATCCCATTCATCCGCAATCATGAACATCATAGACATCATAGCCAAATGTCAGTGCCGACAGAGTGGTAGGCACCAAGAATGACTCGAGCAGCGAGCTAAGGGACGTTGGTTGACATTTTTGTCAGTCTGCGGGGGTCACCAGCCACACCCAGACTGACTTGTGATGCTAGGTAAGGTTCGCTAGCTCCCAAAGGCTAGCTATCCCAGCCACTCTCAATCGTGTTCTCGGGCGGACACTCGTCCGTGCTGGCGAGGAGAAGGCTCCGCTGGTCCTTTCGTTCTTCCCGAAGCAATTCTCTCCGTCATAGAGATGATTACTTGCCCGCCGCAGCCCGCCTCTGAGGCGAGACCATTGGAGATTCTTCAGTAGGCCTACACAATTGTTTGTGGTGGGGTTAGCCAAAGTCTGTTTAGAAATACGAGAGGTCAGACGCTCAACGGGAGAACGGGAAAAATAGAAATAGGTACATAGTATCTACGATAATAAATAGGGGTAAAGGACGGATATCGAACTCCACGCCAAGAAGAAGTAAGCCCTTAAGCCTCGAGTAAGCTACTGTACGTACCCGTCTAGAGGATTTAGTTCCCGTTTATTGGGGGGAGGGGGAGGGGTTTGGCACAGAGTCATCTGTTCGACGTTCGTATCCCATGGTCTCTATCTACATGTCTGAGTGCTCTCGGCCTAGCAGAGTTACGCCTGTGCGTATCAGATGTCCTTAGTAGGTTACCTACTAGGGCAGGCACTACTTTCCATCCACGCGGCAGATTCCCGCGCTTTGGGGGAAGATCTTAGAGCGAGAGGAGGAGAGGCCTTAGGCTCTATTGAAAGCCTGGGCAGTTCTAGCGAAGATAACATGACTCGGAATATGAGCGTAGCCCGGGGAGCCGAACATCTACATAATGAGACCAAAGGCATGTGCATTCTTTTTCATTGTCACATGTGCTGGGTCATAGATACAGTTTTGATAAATGCCATGAGTGCTTGGTACCATCGCAGGAGCGTATAGGCGAATTAACGTTCATTGAAAAAGCTTGATCATATCTAGGTACATTTAACATTCCTGGCGAACAGACCGCATGAGGCTGTACCTAACTTGCTTAACTTTAATATAATAGGGGACTAATCGGCGAAAAGATATTATACCTGCGGATATATATATGTACCTTACAAAACATATCGCTTGGAGGCAGATACTAGCTACCATATAACTCATTGACATACTAGACGGCCCACAAAGGGGGAGAGTGACGGTGGAAGTGCTGTAGGACATACGAGTTTTTTTCGCCTTTACTAACCTCTTCTGAAATAGCATAGAGCAACTGCCTATATATCACTCCTCTGTCAAGAAGCTCTCGTAGGATAGGAAGTAGTGGGGCTCGAGGTGTTGCGTTACATAGATGGGACGATGAAGAACGCATAAGAGGGAATGGGACTGCTATCAAAGGTTGGCTGTAGACGCCACGAATAATATCGCAAGAGAACGGGACTGGAGTCTATCAATCCTTTTCGGACCAACTTCATGTGAAGCGCTCAAAAATGGGACTCGTATGTCTAAAAACTAGGTAGTCAACAAGTAGGTAGATATTTAATAGACCCTTCTATCCTACATATAGTTTAGTAATGATGATGATGGTATCATTCGCCATTGGGTAGATTGGTTTACTCGCTAAACTTTGAGTAGTTATTGGGTCGTTCTAGGGTGCAACTTGCAGATGATATGCCACGAGCCCGATATGAAAGGTTGTATCTTAGTGTGTGCTTCTCGCGAATCAACTTATAAGAATATCAAGGCTACATAGTGCGAACATGCAGCCTATTATGAGCACTTGACTCCGAGGGGGGGATAGTCATAGAAGCCAGCTGTGTCATAGAAGTGCAATCGACACAGAATGGAAACCCAAAAATAGGAAGAGGCGTGTCATTATGAAGGCGAGAGCATGGCCTAATGGATATCCATTAGCGAGATGTCCATTAAGAGCTCTGTCCCCGATGATGGTTTGAGCATTAGGCATATGCTGAGGCAAGGGGAAGTGAGCACCAATACTACAAAGCGTGCTAGAGACGAAAGCCAGTACGCGAATTGATTCAACTATGACAAGGTATCTTCGTAATTCGCCGTTACATCATGACGACCTCTCCCCCCAAAAAGCAACAGATAGGTAATCTAGACTAACTTCACCAAACCAACTCAAAACGGTGATCTACCAGTTGGGTTCCCCTTTCTCTACCTTTGGTGTCACAAGGGCATTCCTATCGGCAAAGGGATCGTTTTCATCCTCATCCGCATAATCATCCTCTTCATCAGATTCTGGAGGAGGTGGGGGGCGTGTGGATATCGTCGGCTTTGACGCAGCGGACGGTCGGGGAGGTGGCACGGGCCGAGGGGGAGGACTCGGGTTTATACTAAGATGAGCCATGTCTAACACTGGACTTGAGGGGCTTGTCGGCGACATTGCCTGCTTATGCTTCTCGGTGGCCACTATCACTGGTAAGTACTGGATATATACAGGGGTCCATGAAATGAATAGCTTACTTCTGTAAAGATGCGCTTGTTCTGCCAGCTCGTCCTCGGAATCGCTGTCCGCATCAATAGAACGATCCAGCTGCTCATAGGTCATAAGGGCGACGACAAGCTCGTCGTTAGCATGAAGGAGGCCACCGAGCCATTGCTCATCCTCAACATGGTGAATCTGCCGAAGAACATAAGTGGATGATTATATAAACAGTAGGCGCAGACGTACATAACGCAATATTCTTCGTCTCAGTTTTTTGCAAATCTCAAATCTTTCAACAGCTATGGGATTGTCCGAGATCCGTTCCCGTTCTCGATTTATGCTTTGAAGGGAATTCATAAGGTTAGTAGCAGCAATTGAAGATTCTGCGACTGCAACCTTCATAGCGTCTTTCTCGGCTTCAAGGTTAAAGGGCTTATGCTTTCTTTTGCCCTTATCCTTATCCTTTTTCTTCTTGTCCTTGGAAGAGCTAGAGAAGAATGAGCTGGAGCCGGAACCAGACTGCGACTTGACATGGCTGAATGACTGGACGGTTTGAGTGGGCTGAGGGAAGGGGGGAGGCTGCCGCGAGGACGAAGCCTGAGACCGAGGACTTTGGGGCTGCTCAGCTTCGTCCTCAGAGTCACGAAAGGGGTCCTGTTCTGTTTCACGGAGGACCTTGGATTGTGCTTGAGTGACAACTTGTTTGCGTCGAGGGAGTTCCTGCCATTGTTAGAGCTTTGAAAGTCCTTAATTTATCAAGACGTCTTACCCTATATAGCATAGCAATTCTTTCGAGGCCTGGAGTATTCTTGTACTCCGCAGCCCAGCTTCTGAATAATTCAGAGCATTTCTTCTTCACATCAGGATCTGATAGGTCCGAAGTGCCACAAACTCGTAAGCGCTCAAGTAGGGGCTCATCGATAAAGGTTCGCTGGAAACGCGGACCAGCGTTCTGGATCAGGCCGTCGAGGAGCACAAGAGCTCTTATCTGCCGATGGACACTGCCATACTTAAGTTTCTTCCTGAGGGCACGAGCAGCTTCTGCAGGGCCGGAAGCTTGTAGCTTGATGACCTCAACCAAGTCAGGGATGCCACTGAGGTCATCCTCTTCATATTGCTCGCTCGTGAGGCGCTCAACCGTCACCGTGACAGCCGAGTATGGTTTTTTCTATTTAAAGAGTTAAAATTATCCCTATATAAACAGGCTAGGCTTGTGCTCAGTATTGGAGGGCATCGACATTGGTTCAAGGGATGTTCAATCTAAGAAAATAGCTATTTGGATACAAAAGTAGGGATATTGTGGCTACCAAGACAGAACCGAGGTATGCGCGTAAGACTTACCTGAGAGAACATATTCGCAAGAGTCTAATCTCTGGGGACGGGACTCTGGGCTGAGATAGCAAATGAATTTGAGAAACACGGATTCTTTATATTGTCTTGGATGGTTAAATGCACCACGCAGCAAGAGGTTGAGATAAGTGCGATAATATTACCACAGCCTCGAAGTAATTAAGTAAGTGTTGTGACAACGTGTAAGGTAGGAAGTGAATTGGCCAAGGCAGAATAGGTACATGAATGTATGTCGAGGATGATTCATTTGCTTGCGATTCTGCACGGAGGTACCTAATTCGTTTGAAGGACTCAGGCTGACTAGGTAGATTTCCTTAAACGGGAGCCTACTGCGATATGCAGTAACTAGCGCAGAGCGTCAGCACTTGAGGAATGTATCAGACTCTCCCGAATGAATTGAATCTTAATGGCAGAGTAAGTAAGAATAACTCTACGAGAATGATTAAATCACCATCATATATCAAGAGGTTGGTGAAGTTCACGCCGGCTCGTCAGTTGTTTAGGTAGGAAACCGATGATTGGGGCGGGGTGCGATAATTAATCGTGCTACAGCGACGGTGCCCCTCTTTTAGGCCGATTTTACTAGACGATCGACTAAGAGTCTTTATTGATTTATCGAGGACTCGCGATTGTGCATCTATGTAAAGAACATCCCTTCCTGTTGACCCCCAAGTGTCATGCGAGCAGCTTCTCTATTTGGAATATTGAAACAATGGAAGGAGTCCAAACCTTATCACAGCTAATTGAGTTCTCTCAAGGCAGGAATCGCCTAGAGCGAACTCTCATTCTCAACTGTAATACCCTAGACTCGTAGTTGATCAACCTCGTCCCATTTCCCTCATGGCCCAAAACGTAAACCGTATTCTCTCTAACGCGGGATTGTAACCAACTGGATCGGCAGAGCTGCTCGCTTTCAAAACAGTCAAAGGAGATCGTAGGTATAATCTACGGAAAAAGAGCTCTTCATTACAGAAGGGGAATCTAAAAGAATGAACCCCTCGATTGAACCAACAAACCATGGACAATTCCATTGATTCTAGCCTGGTCTCCACGGCCGATAGAGAGACGCAACCAGTCGCTTCAGAAAATCCAAGATTAGATGTCAAGCCCCAGAGCTCGAAACGCAACCAGATAACCGATGATGAGAACTTGAATACGAAGCGCCCCAAGTACCAGTGGTCTCTAACCGCCACGCCATCTTCGAACCCTTTCCAAACACTCAGAGTAACGAAATCTAGAAATATAAGCAGCCACAGTTCCCTTTCGAAGACGGAAGAAAATACACCTAGTGATCACGATGCACTCAATAACGAGGTTGCCGGTACTCAATGTTTATTGGAACAAACTCCTATGGGCCAATTGACTCCTCACCCTACAGGGAGGGACCAGCAATATGGGAACGAGCCCAATCACAAAACTGTAGTGGAGTCAGCGAACGGATTATATGAGATAAGCAGTCCTTTCTTTGATGAAAACGATAACTCTGTCCCCGTCACATTTCCTGACGCACATGTAACGATCGATTCCTCTCAGAATCTGAGTCATGCCAACTTAGCTGCCACGACTGCCATTGAGCTACCCACCAACTCCAAGTATCTCACCGTGTTGGATGACGGGAGACTTTGGCAGAACACAAGTGACGCTGGTGAGCTTGCAAAAAAGCCAGCTAAGTCAGTTAACTTAAACTCCAGTGTTGACATTAACCTCGAGGACGAATACCCTCTTGGCGATGACTTGATGGAAGAAGACATAACTTGCCTTCTAGACACGGCCATGAATAATGTCCGAGAGACACACATACCACCTTCCAGCGTCACCATAGCATGGGATCACGACTCAAGGTCAGCGGTTGAGTATGACCCAACCCTGCAGCATTCATCACCTTTGTCTTTAGCAAATTCAGGGGTTTCGCAATTGGTGATTGTGTCCGAGAAGCTCAACAGTAGCCAAGACGATCTTCTCGATGAAGAGGTTGATTGGGATGCTGTATATGCTATGGCGAGTACAGCTCCGGGAGATCGATCGAGTGCTGGACACCAAGAAATGGTTCCTCCGTCACTAGGAGACGGAATCACTTATATGGAGAAACCTACTAAGCACAACCTTAGTATTAAGGACGGCGCGACGCCCCTCAAGCCCTTCGTCCGCCCCCCATTTCCTGCAAAGGTTCGTGATCGTTCTACCATCTCAGGGGTGTCTTCGGATACCATGCTTCGAACTTGTTTTCGAACCGGAGAAATGATCAATCAAGCAGCATACTGCTTAAATCATCGACAAGAGGTAGTTTTCGAGCTATTTGCGAGAGTAACATATTCAAGCCGTGAGAGTCTTCAAAGAAGGCAGCATTTCCAATTCATTGACCTGTTCAAAGACCAACGACCGTATCCTGTGGGGATCTTGTCAGATTGGAGAGTCGGCAGTCAACTAGATCGCCAGAGTTCAACGTTCCTAGGTACGAGCGCCGAGCCAAAAATTTGCCGCTGCGTATGTAAGCCAGTGAGAGATGCAAAGATTGCAATCGGTTTTAGTCTTGTCGTTCTAGCCATTAGAGAAATCGACTGGATGCAGATTAAATGGGCGAAAAAAATAGTCTGCGGGGGCTCGGATGATGTAGCCCAAAGCTAGGCTTGTGCTACGACGAATTTGAGGAGAATAAATAGAGGATGGGTCGGTGGTTGGTCGATATAGAGGCTGGTAATTCCCTATCATCTTTTTTGCTAGCTACATGTACTATGGCAGAAGCGGGGAGAGCTTTCCCGGATGTTGTACAGAACGCCAACCGAGCGACGCACGTAATGAGAGATTTACTCCTTGGAATGGATACCTACATGACTGCTGCTTGCGCTTCAATGGAAAAAGTATGAGGTGAATTGCTGACTTTTGGTATGATGAACGATTGAACATAATAAGCGCTATAGAAGTAAACTCCAATGGATGGCTTGGAGACTGCAGTCATCCAATTTAAAACGGTAGGTATCTCGTATCTACTTCGTACGGCACAACTTTAACCTGGAGAGAATATTGTAGAGAATGAAATCGATGTCTTACCGTAGGATAATCATTAGGAGGCACAGTGGAACAGAAACTTTGGCACCATAGGACCGGATTCAAAGAATAGGGGCATATCGTCTTTCATACGAATTGAGTGGAACATTGCAAGTTCATTATGATGGAAGGAGATACATACATGTATGTAGGGAGTTATTGCCTGGTGACTTGACTCAATTGGATATTCGCTGGATGTCTGCAAAAGTGAAGGTACCTTACATAATGGAACGGGATGGATTTTGAATTGGAGGAAGGTACTCTCGTCTCTCGTCTCTCGTCTCTCGTCTCTCGTCCCTCGTCCATGAATTTTCCCCCTTACGTCGCACCGTAAACTTGATGATGCATCACGTGTCAGCCTCCACATCTCCACAACTTAACCTACCTAAATCATCAACTCCATTTGGGCTCGGAACTTCAACCGATACCTCAACCTTTTTTTCTGCAGAGCAAAATCGCATACGCGTTTGTCGTATTGTGCATTATTCGGTTATCTCGCAACCGTGTAATGTTTGCTTCCTAACAAGGGTACATATGGGATAAAGAAGAATTATCCATATTTTTTTCAATTTCACCTATTCGCCATAAGAGCCCCATATCTGACATCCTGGATACCCCGGTCCATTCATCAGATTTATTTGCCCCCGGCGACAGGCATCAAAGTCCCATTACATACCATCGCGCCATCTTGCTAACCGACCAGGTCTGATTCGACGGTATTTGCTCTACACTAGGAGATATATTTTTTTTCTTGACGACGACTCCGTGCCGGATTACCAGCAGGGCGCATGGGATCTTCAGTCATGTTAAACGGGCAGGACCCCGCTGCTTTTGCAGCAGAGGCATCAGGCCGACTTAATCATTATTTCCAAGTTGATGCTGAGAGGCAGGCTTTCATTCGTGTATGTCATACACCGGCACATCCCCTCTATTTTTCGTTTCGGTCATCTCATCTCTCACGCATACGGATTCGAAGCCTTCCATCTCACTAATACCCTGGCAGAATATGCTTGAGAAGCTTGAGGCCAATGCTAAGAGAATTAATGAACTTGAGCTTGATCTAGAAGATCAAAAATCCTCACGGGCTAATTATCAGTCCAAGGCTTTGAATCTTGAAAGCGAGGTTCGGAGGTTTGCACAACAAGTTGTCCGTCTTGCCGTCTCCTATTGGGGAAATTCGTTTGCTGATACCATTACAGGATAAAGACTCATTTGTTGTTGTGCTTATTGATGGTGATGGGGCTAAGTTTGCAGATGAATATCTGCGTGACTCGGTCGGGGGTGCGGAGAGAGCTGCGATAAGGCTCAAGCAGGCTGTCCGAGAGAACCTTAGAGACACGGGGGCAGCGCATGATGATATTCCTATCCTCGTTCGAGTCTATGCTAATCTGAATGACTTGTCTAAGTCGTTACGTCTGTCTCGAGTTATTGATTATGATGAAGACATGCGTCTATTTGCGGAACGTTTCACCAACAGCCGTGCGGAATTTGACTTTGTTAATGTCGGCAAAGGCAAGGAGAACGCCGACTCTAAGATTAGACGTACGTATCTAATGACATTGCCCTCATTTGTCCCTTCGAGTTTGCTCATGTGCATTTAGGCATGCTTAATCATTACTACAGAAACATGCAGTGCAAGAAGATATTTCTGGCTGGATGCTGTCATGATAATGGTTATCTTCATGATCTTCGTGAGTATACGGGATCTCCTGAAAATAGACTGGTACTTTTGGAGACTACGCCCGCAGAGCCCGCTTTTAGGTCTCTCGGCTTTCCCATCTTACGTTTCGACGATGTTTTCAGGTCAGAGCCTCTAGGCAATGAGATGAGACATAATGTACTTCCGCCGCTAGCTCCTAGACCTCGTTCACCTATACAACAGCCTTCCGGACCTGGCCCTATTGCTCGGCCCCAGCCTATTCAGAAGCCAACTACCACCATACCACCGCCTCAGGAACAAAGACAGCCATCTACTCCTATTCCTACCTCAACTCCGGTGTCCATGACTACGTCGTCGCCGATACAGCCTAGCTCTACACCCGAACAAATTCCTGGCCAGCCGCCTCGCACGTCCAGTGTCATTAGTTCTGGAAATGGAGGCACCTCGATCAGTTATGCTACGGCAGGCGGTGTTAATGATCTTCAAAATGTCACAGTTAAAGCACCAAAACCTAAGAAACAACCAAAGGTTATTTTTTACAATCTGGATAACTATCGCATCGATTCCCCTACGCAGCATCCGCCCAGAACTCCTGCTCAAGCGTCTTACCAAGCCAAGTTCCACAGCATCAAACCTTCGGTTTTCTGCAACGATTTTTACCTTAAGGGCCGCTGCAAATGGGGTATCGGTTGCGATAAAACGCATGATGCTGAGTTAACTGGGCCGGAACTTGCCATCCATCGCTACAAAGCTCGAACTAGCTTGTGTCCCGCCGGTCCATACTGCGTCGACTACGACTGCTATCTCTCCCACCATTGCCCTCGTGCGCCTTGCACTAGAGGAGAGATGTGTCCCTTCTACAACACCGAGAAGTGGGGGGATTTGCACTTGACCAAGGACCAGCTTCAACCATCGTAAGTTACTCCTGAATTCCCTTGGCAGGCCCAATCTCTTCGTCTCCCTCGAACACTATGCTGACGTTATGCTTGACTTATAGCACCAAGTGGACCGAGGGCATCGATCTTCCCGAGCATCTCATTTAAGCCCGTAGCCCAGCATGAAGGAAAGAAGCAAAACGACCTCTTAGATGGTTTTCGTTATTACTATACTTATATATTATTTAAAAACAAATAGAACAGGATGAGAGGAATCTGTTCTAGTAATGTCGAGGGGTTTCGTGCCTAGGGGTGGCAGCGCAAGAGAAAAACATTAGGTATTTTAGGGGTAATCAAGTACACCCACCCTCCTTTTCCCCCTGAATAGCAATAAGGACGCAGGGTGGATATCAGCTGGGGGTTTGAAAAGGCGACTTAGAATCGCTTTAGTTAACAGATATATGCCGTGTTATTATAAAGCGGCAAAAATTGACATTCTTTTACACATATCTAACCTACCTGGTCTACATTAAAACGGAATGAGTGACAATTGCAATGCATCCGACCGCACATAGGTACAAATGACAAACTAGTTGGGCCCTTCATCAGATAGCCATCAAATAGCAAGGGTATCTCGTCTTTCATTTCTATTATCCTATGCTCTATATACCTGATATACACACACTATTACCCATCCCTCACCCTACTCCTAAGAACCCAGATCCCCCTCCCTCTTCTGCTCGTTCAACCGCTCCTCCTCATCAACATCTTCCAACGCACCATCACCCGCGCTCTCCCTGACCACGGCTTGTAATTCTTCCCTGAGCCGTTGCTCTAGTTTATCCAGGATCCATTCGGCCTCCTCGCGCGTGTCCATCAGCGGACTCCGGTGCCCAACCCAGCTCCACTTCGGCCTCTCGTCTACGTCTACCGCCGCGCTTCCCCGTTCGTCGCCGCTGCCTCGTTCCGAAGTGCCGTCGCCGGCGTCTTTATGTGTGCGGTTAGCGGGGAAGCGGTGCGGATGCGCATGCGGGTGTAGGTGCGGGTGCGGGTGTGGATGTGGGTGTGGATGTGAGTGATGAGGTCTGCGGTGGGCTAACGGCAGCGGGTGGCGCTCGGGGCGCCGGTGGTTCCCGGCGTCGCTTTCGTCTTCGCCGATGAGTCGGAGGTACCAGGCCCTTGCTCGCGTCAGCACATGGATTACGGACTAGTAACAAAATGACGTCTAGTAATGCATTACTGCACGTAGGGATTCGGAGGCGTAATGATGGCTTGAATGGCTGGAGCTAACGTGTCCCTTGAGTAACGAAGGCGCACGGACGGGATGCGGGGCTGTTCTGATAGTGGTAGGTAGGTACTAGGTATCTGGGAGGAGAGGGAGAGAAGGGAAGATGCATGGGTAGAACTCGGAGTTTACTGACCACTCCTTAAAGGTGTATTTTCGCGGCGGCGAGTGCCGTAGATGCTTAGTCACGCGCGAGATTTCGTCGATCAGGACGAGATGGTATTCGGCGCGGGATTTGGGTAATTCGGTGGGAAAGCTGTCCCGGGCTATTGAGGAAGCGTCTGAGGCAGATTTCGATCTCGAATCCCGGCTACGTGATGTTTTGGATGTAGATGCGGTTGATGCACCTCCTGCAGGGGGTGAGGTTGGACTCGATACACCCTTCTTGGCGTCTTTGTCGGCTCTCTGATTCGTCTCTGCGTTGTTAACCTCGTTCGTATTCGATGGTCCCTCATTTTCATTCCCCTCTTCCTCGTCTTCTTCCTCGTCGTCTGTGTGCTCGCGAGCGGCGCCCAAAAAGCCTGGGGGAGTTTCTTCGATATCGCTGTCCATGAACAATACTCCGCAGGACAATTTCGCCAACAGTTGCTTTATTTCCCTCCTAAATCCGTGTTCACCGGGCAAAATCGTTATATTTCCGAGCAGGAGAGTACCGTCCTTGACGCCCTTAACGATCGTGTCCCCTGCGTTGGATATGAGGACAGTCATGGTGGGCAAGGCCATGAGGGACCAGAAGACGAAGAAAGCTTTGGCCGAGTTTGACACCGGGGTAAGATCGCCATATCCGATGGTCGTCAGAGCCGTGAACGCGAAATAGAAACCGTCGAAGTAGGTCCATCCCTGATATGGGGCTTCGCATTCTTGGAAAATTTTAGCGCCCACAAGCCAGAGCACTATCCAAGTCGACGAAGATACGGCCATTGCGGTCCACCTCTCCCTTCTCGAAGCTCTATTATACATTAGTTCCCTGCTGCGACATTAAGAAGTCTTGCTCTGTGGATACGCATCGATATCGTAGAAGAAAGTTGTGGTTGACTCTAAGCTTTCTACAGCCCGCAGTCCTTGTTACGAGGACTATGTGAAGGGAAAAAAAAAGGCACTTGACACTTACTATCTCTAATTAGTATATGAACATAATAGATGGGGCGGGACGAACAGGAAGCTAGATATATCTTGATAGAAGGATCTCGAGGCTTTTGTGTATATTGCTTTATACATACCTGTCGTTGGATCTTCCGCATTAATTGGAACTCTTTTTGACGACGTTCGAACTCCGTCCACCGAGCTCTGGAAGAACTGTCTGAAGCTTCGTCGTCGACCGGCTCAAGGACATCGGCGTTTCCTTTCCGCAAGATGCGGCGGATTGATAGGCGTCGCTGCCTCTCCAACATCCGTGCGTCAAGTCTACGCTTGCCACGATCGAGAATCATACTTCGAATCGATCCAATCACTAGACCGAGGCTGATGACGCCAACTAGGGCGTACGGAACGAGAAGGGCACGACCGAGGGTAGTCTGCGGAGAGATATCGCCAAAGCCTACGGTGAAAAGAGTAACATCTGCCCAATAAACAGTGTCAAGATAGTTCCAGCCCTCGATCTTTGAGAAGATCAAAGCACCTATAAGCAAGTACATGAGAAAGAGGATAGTCTGAAGCATTAGTGTCCTCTGGCTAGTTGTCAACTCAAAGTCTTTACCATAGTGGCCGGTCTCTGCACCCCAAACGTTGATGACCATAAGAGACGCGACTATGAAGTAGAGGATAGCCGCGTACATGCCATAGTAAAAGGCCTGAGACCAGACATATTCAATCTCGGGTTGGAGACGCAGCAGCCCGCTTGCTGTGGCGCAAAGGGCTATGAGACATATTGCCGATATATACCAACCGGCTATCGTTATAGGCTGCGCGATAGAAAACCGCACTCTCTTAGTCATGTTGAGCAAGAGGAATACGTTTGCAACTAGAGCGATGATTAGCTGGACGGCATTGACGGCTATGAGCCACGATGGATCCGGGACGAAGACTGCCTTGGTGACGTCTGACCCTGGCGGAATATGCTCTTTCCAATTCTTAACGAGAGCACATATACTGAAAGCTGAAGCCACCGGACCTAGCGTGCCAGCTATCATGGGGAACGCCGCCGAAGCGAACCACCATCGGCTACAATCGTGTTAGTCGGCCAGTTTCGGTATTGCTCGGATATAAGGGATGATGGCTTGCTCACCTAGGATCCAGGTGAAGCTGGTCACTCATTATGCCATGGTGGCCGTCCTTCCCGTCCTTCCCGTCCTCGAGGCCATCGATATCTTGCGATTGCTCGCCGATATTATTACCAAGATCTGCATCGTCCATCTCGATGAGCGAACCGGTTGGCGTTCATACCTGAATCGTAAGTTTGTGGAGAGACCCGAGTGAAATTTCGATCCATATGCTCTGCTAGATAATCAGGATAGTGAGGCTTAAAAATTATTTCCCCTTCAATAGGGGAATTATATATATGAGTTATAGATGCTTCCATGTTTTGGATAGGAAAAAAAATACTTTAAGACTATACATAGCAAAATAGTAAATGGCAAGACAAAGGGGGGTCAGCCGGGCATTTCCTTGGTGTGTGGAATGACGTCGCTTGGCATTGGATCGCGGAGCTAGTGGAGACCGTTGTGCCGGAGAACTACCTAGGTAGGATCAAGGCGCAATAACCTGCTGGAATGCCGGTCGATTGGTACCCACTGCATCCACTAAATATCCTACTATAGCTGCTGAACCAGTTCTGGAACCAACCGATCTCACATCTGCATCGCCTAATTTTTTATCGCTCGACGCGTCAAAAATAACTTCAATTTTTTCCTTGCTCACGCATCACTCTGTCACGCGTCTGATAGAGCAGGGCTCGCACCATTCCTTTATCTAAATTGTAAATACGCTCTATTGGGGTGATGCTTTATGATATAGGCGATATAAAGGATAGAATATGCGAAGATGGATACTGGCTAGGAGCTCGGTATTCAGAGGCCTTCATGGCCCCAAGCCAAGATGGTTTAGCGCAGTTGTCAATGATGTGGAACGAGTAAGTGTTCGGAACGGCTCATCAGGTGTCGTTACTATTGAGTAAGTCGACTCTAGAATCCTCATACGATGAGACTCTTGTTCTTATATGCATGAGTGAATAGTCTACACAATATTGCTAAAGTGTCATCGCCCGACCCTTTATTGATATATCTACCGCCGTTCTCAACCGCATTTGCGGGTAGACCTGCACAGTTACCAAGGTTTCTCCAGAGACAACCAACGGCTGTTATTAACTACCGTTGGGCAGGCTTCTCTCCTTTCCAGACCCAGGATTCGGATATCTCGGGGTCTGACGAGCAGCTGGAAGAGGATGAAGAAACTCACTTGTCATGGCCAGCTCCTATCCACGATACAGCCAGGGCGTATGACTGGATTGTCGAGAACCTCGGCCCCTCAAATTATACACGTCGGGACATATACGTATATGGCTCTTATCTCGGTGCATCGCTAGCAACATCGCTGGCTCTGACAGAAACTCATCCCCACGCGCGGATGGGTCTCAGAGGAGTTGTGGCCTACAACGGGATATACAACTGGACCATGTTCCTCCCAGACCACCCAATCAACCAGGTGCCGAAGCTACGTTCGATGAGCATATTTGAGGAAATCCTAGCTCGGCCAGGGGATCCCGATTTTCAGGAGCTGAAGCAGCATGCTGAAGCGCTCTTCGGAAGACCCGATAACCTCTTTGATCCCTTTGCGAGCTCTTGTTTATTCTTCCATACTCCGGGCCTTTACGTGCCCCCATCTTTCGACGCGTCAGCTCTCGCTCCCGTGACGTCGTTGCTGGACTCACCTACTTATACGGAAGATACGTCTCAGTTATGGATGCCATCAACGCCGCCGAGGAAAAGCCCGCTTATCTTCCCACCGAGGAATTCGACGCTGAAAATCCCCGAGACGTTGCTACTACACTCCACGCCTCCGCCGTTACCGCCGTCATTTCAAAGGAGAAGACAGAGACGGAAGAAAGAACATGTGGGGAATAATTTCAGGGCGCAGGCTGAAGAGCTCGCCAGGTTGATGCGCAGGAGTATTAATAAGGTTGAATTAGCGGAGCGTCTCAAATGGGACTACGAATTGAATGGCTTGGGTGATGAGGCTGACAGAAGGGTCCAAGTCTATGATGCGGGATTTAACACTGGTGATTACAGTCTCGGTGGCAAGGGAGAGGAACAGGCTGCGGCTTGGTTAGAAGATCATATAGGGTAGTTTGTGCGAGGACTAGCTGAATAATGTTTGTTGACTTCGATTCTTGTGCGCATGCTCTTTCGAGGGTTTTACCTTCTCGAAAATATAGTACCTGTTATGTCGTATAAGTACCATACCACCGAGAAGACTCAATAATATACCCGATTGCTCTTTGACGTCAAAAACAGACAAGTTAAAAGTCAAACTTAATAGGCCTATTAAAGCTGAGCCCTCCTCCCATCCTCATTTTCCCTAATATTTCGCGATTGATTCGCTGCATAATTTACCAAACCTGGAACTTCTTCTGCCTGAGGCAGCAAATTTGTCCATTAACCCGATGCGATGCAATGCTCAATATAACACATCAACCAACTTGCCCCTACAAGTCAAGTAAATCATTTTCCCAATTTACTCGTCAGTCTATTTCGAGTCATAAATCAACCCTGCAATTGTTACTGATTGTGCGACATCAATTTTCTGGAGGGTGAATTTCCATCTCGAATACGCTAGCATTGATAACGTGCTCTAAATCAAAAACTGATAAGCTACAGGGGTCTGATGGTCTAGTGGTAGGATTCTCGCTTTGGGTTGGGTTAACTCAGTCGCAAAATGCGAGAGGTCCCGGGTTCGATCCCCGGTCAGACCCTTTCTCTATCGTCACTTTTTAACGGTAACAGTTATGTTTTTCAAGAACCTTCATTAAGTATGTCAAAGCTACGACTTTTTCCAAGGTTTGTTATCGCATACATAATAGTGCTAGCAAATCTGTGTTTGTACCGGATTGTTAAGGTTTTGATGATTAATCCTTTCCGGTACCAAAACGTTTATCTCTTCTGTGCCTATAGCATTCATTCACCTTCAATTGAATTGACACCCTACATGCCTTAATTGAGTACCTTATTAAGCTTCTGAAGCGAGTATGTTTTGGTGTTAATATAGTGAATTACTTCTCAGTCAATCGTGTCATTGGGACTTTTTTGAACCACAGGGCTGTTCTCTATGCCTGTCATCAGACATACCATAATTTATCGACGAACATATCATAATATCTCCCAGGTATATTCGTAGAGCCCATATACAATATAGTAAGCTGAAGGTATAGTGAGATATGTAGTACAGGTGTCCCAACCCAGGCCGCGGTTCCCGTGTAATATGTCCAGTATATATCGTCTGATGGCAGAGATTCCATACCCACCCACCCTATACCGACCTATGCATGTAAATTATCCCCCCTCTATATGATGAATAGATATATACCCCCTGGTATGTGAGAAAATCCTTTGTTTATATGCACATATATGCAACCCCCCCTACCTCCAACTCCACCAGCTCTTCTTCTTCTCATTATACCCCTCCTCCTTAACATCATGCTGACCCACAATCGTTAAGAACACCTGATCCAGCGTCGTCGGCGTGCAGGAATAATGCTCGATGCCCAGCTCCTCCTTATGCTCCTCAAGGATAACAATAAGCTGACCGACGGCGCTCCCGCTAGTCTCGTGACTTTGGCTTTGGCTTTGGCTTTGGCTTCCGATCGCGCCGGCGGGCACCGAGAACCGCATCTGGCCGTGGTACGTCTTCTGCTCGACGGCGGCGGCGTCGGGCCACGTGTCCAGGACCCAAGCGCGGATCCGCTCCATCTCCTCGGGCGACGAGTGCGGCGCCGTCTTGCTGACGAGGTGCACGTGCAGGGCGTCGCCGAAGCGCTGCCGCAGATTCTCCGTCGTGCCCATGGCCAGCATGCGCTTGGCGAGGATACCCGCGCGGTTCGCCAACGCGTCGGCTTCCTCCATGCTGTGCGTTGTGAGGAGGATGGATCGTCCGGGTACGATGGAGTGCAGCGTGCGCCACATGATGCGCTTGGCTGCGGCGTCGAGACCCGAGGAAGGCTCGTCGAGGAGGACGACGCTGGGGTTGCCCATTAGGGCGATGCCGAGGGATAACTTGCGCTTGTTTCCGCCGGAGAGCGCGTGCGCCATGCGGGTCGAGAAGGCCTCGAGGCCTACTGCACGAAGAACGGCGCGTACATTGTGCTCGATGTCTGGGATACCCCGGATGCGCGCGTAAAAGCGCAGGTGCTCGAGGACTGTCATGGAATCGATGGCGTCGAATTGCGGACATACACCTAGGTGGGCTCGAGCCTCGGCACGACGGCGGCTGACGGAGGTGTTCTCGACGAAAACGTCGCCTCCGTTGCGGCTTGGTTGGATGTCGCCGCGGATCAACGAAATGGTCGTCGATTTGCCGGCACCGTTGGGTCCTAACAGGGCGAAGACTTCGCTATGTTGAACGCCGAATGTGACGTTATCAACAGCCGTGTTTTTGCCAAACGACTTGGTTAAGTGTAACACCCGGAGGCCATCGCTCTCCTGCGCGGTGCTAGTCACGCGAACTAGTTCGTTGGCTACTTCTTCGTCCGAAGCAGCTGGGTCATTGGAAGTCGGCACGCTCTTCTTCGTGAAGCGGCTTAGAAGAGAGCTTCCAGATCCGCTATCGTGCCATAGCAAGAAACCGAACAAGAGGATTGATTGTATTACTAAGTAAAGAATTGGTCCTCCATAGGCAGTCAAAGCCCCAGGGTTGCGCTCTACCTGATCTCCGTTGCAAGTTACAGAGAAAAGGTTGAGAGTAATGAACATCGTTCGGACGACTGAGCCAATAGGTATAAAGGCAGAGATCACGAAATGAGCAATAAGTATGGACTGGTCGATCTGATTGACTGGCGCGTACGTGATGACACACAGGTATGCGATTAGGTAGATTAGAAACCCGACGGCCTGGCCAGCTGCGGAGAAAGCGTAAGTGGACAACTGATTGCCGCAGAACAGAGAAATGACATATGAGAATAAGATAGACGCCAGTCCATAGAGGATAAAAATGAGGAAGAGATAGGCGACATGGTACCAAACATCTGATTGCGCAGCAAATACGCCGGTCGCAATCGCGGAGGAAACAAGGACAATTGCGAAATCAAATGCCGTATACGAAACCCAGAGGGGAAGGGAGCGTACTCCGTTCGAATATTGTAGGCCACGGACGTTTCGCCGCCTCTCAATATTGGGATAGAGACCAAAGAAAGCAGGATATATCGAAAGAGCTAAACAGAAGTAGATCAGGAGCTGTAGGGAATCTCCAGTTGACGGTGCCCAGGGCGTATCGAAGGGCGCATAATTTGTAGCGATACTAGTATTTATCAACATGATGTCGAGAGCGTTCTGGCCGAAGACCGAAGTGTAGACATCTCCAGCATCTGCTTCATATGTAATAGTCGGCGGGGAATTAGCATCCCCAAGCCACCACCCAGCGGGTTTCACATCTTTTCGTCTCTGCTCGACGAAGTTATTGAACTCATCTAGAGAATCGACAAGGTGCAGGCTTTCGAGGAATGCGGCTACAGGACCTAATCCGGCTACCGTGGCGTTGTCGAAGCCTGATTGACGCCGGGCTAGAGTCTGGTTCTGACCGAAACCCTGGAGGGTAGGAGCAAAGAGTCTCTCTATAGTAGCATTATCAAATTGTGAAGACGGCCCAGCAACTAAAAACAGGTTGTCGTATAGATCTGTGCTGTCTGAGGTATCAACTGAACCTTGGTCCGCTGGGCTGCATCCAACGGGATGTTGATCCGTGACGTAGAGAGATGTCAGAGCGGCCGCTATGATCGGAATCAGGAAGGCTGCCACATAAGGAAACCAGTTGGTTTTGAATATAGTGCATCGCTTCATGAATAGCACTGAAATCTGTCTCATAAAACCAATTGGCCTTCCTGACAGCAGCTCCAATCCATCTTTCTCAGTCTCACTACCTCCAACACCTTCCTCAGAGATTGCTTGCTTGTCGTTACCAGCTTCAGCAGAAGATGAGGTATCTGGTGATTTGATAGCACTCTCGCCTCTAACTTCCTCGGCTACTTGCAGGAACACGTCTTCAATAGTCGGATTGGAGAACTTATAGTCATGTATTCCTGCGGATTCGAGGGCACGTATTACTTCCGCAGCAAGGCTAGAGGACGGGGCGATATAGCTGATCACATCAAATCCTATCTTGCGGGTAACATTTTCGACTTCCGGGGGGTTCTTGATCTCTCTGGCATTGAAGACATGGACGCGATATCCGGCACCTAATCTGTCCTTGAGTTCGACGGAAGATCCCTGAGCACGCAATGTGCCCTTGGAAAGGATGGCGATATGATCCGCTAGAAGATCGGCTTCATCAAGGAAATGGGTTGTCAGGATGATCGTTCGTTTTCCGCGTTCAGCTAAGAGTATATCCCAAATCTTGCGACGAGAGAGGGGGTCAATTCCGGAAGAGACTTCGTCGACGCAGCAGACAGCGCTCCCACCAGTTAACATCATCCCGAGTTGCAGCTTGCGTTTCTGCCCGCCCGACAGTGTCTTGGACATGGCCTTGGCCTTTGGTCCGAGATCCACAGCCACCACCAAGTCGTGGATTTCTTGTGCAGATGCGGTGTTGGCCGGTGATTTTAGCTGATTAAAGATCTTGATATGCTCCTCGACAGTCAACTCATCCCACAAGACATTTTTCTGCGGTGCGATACCTAACCCACCAGTACCATCGATTGTGATGTCACCACTAGTCAATTTGCTGATACCAGCAATTGAGTCCAGTGTAGTACTTTTCCCACTGCCATTGGCGCCAAGTAACGCCAGAATTTGTCCCCTTCTCGCGGTGAGAGTTAATTTATCAACAGCCACAACTGGTTCCTTCGGTGCTGAACTAAAAGGGAGGAATCGGCTCAATGGATTAGGATAATAGATCTTCGTAAAGCCATCAAGGCGGACGGCATCTTGGGGAGCAGTCTCAGCACTCTGGCCTTGCAGAATTGTGCGACCTTTCGTAGTTGTGCCGTGAAATACACGTTCAAGGTAAGCGCCAATGATGGGGTAGATGATAATCTGAAGAATAAGAAATACCCAGAAAACGATGCCGGGTAAGTTCCATGGATTCTCTGGGGGCCTATTCACTAGGTCTGCTGGATATGAATATCTCTCCCATCGCGCAATGAAAGTCATAAACCAAACAAAGTTACACGGCGTCTATAATAGCAAGAAGTTAGTAACAATATTATTAAATAATAGGGTATCACAAAGGAAGAGCACATCTCGGGAGCTAAGGGACTACATTTGGCATAGGGGATGTTGATTTTCGAGACATTAAAGGGAGAGAACGAATAAGTCTGAGTATACATACGAATAGCAGACTAAGTGCTGTGACTGTCGCAGTACTAGGCGACGTCAGCGTTTGTGCTAGAATTGCGAGCAAAATATATGCTATTACTGTCACAACACCAGACAGTTGTGACCTCTTGAAGAATGCGGCGCCCAATATGGAAAGTGATGTTAAAGCGAGACCAGTGAGGATGAAATAAATAAGCACGATGGCGACACTCGTATCCGCCCAGACTCCGCGCGCGATGATGATTGAACCCACTACCCAACCTGGAAGATATACTAGGGTAAAGGCAATGTGGTAGGAGAGTAGTCTTGCGACTTGGGCTTGCCAGCGATACTTCGTAGGCATCATGGCATCTAACAGTTGAGACATGCCTATTTCTCTTTCGGTGGCCATATGACCCGTCATATGGTAGCAGACTCCAATGACAACGACGAAAAAGGATACAGCCAAAAAATTTGTCAACGACGACTGGTAATTCCGTCGAATTCGTGCTGCCCGCTCCTCTTGAGTCTCGGGGGTAAATGGGTACTCTTCCGTGGTCGCCGGGAATTGTGAGTGGCCATTGGTGCTAGAGAGACCAGCAATAGCAGCATCTACAGCCCGCTGGAGAGGCATAGTATAAATCTGCCCGCCATTGGTATTTACAGTCGTATCAATTTTCGAGCCTAACGAGCCATCCGCTCGCAAGGTATAGTTCCATATACCCCCTTCTCCTTCGGTCGGAGAGGCATAGAAGATTACGGCACCGTAACAAGGCGACACGCCGCGCAAAGAGCTCCGGCAAGCATAAGATAACTCGGACAATTGCGACAACCTCGACGCATTTTTCCCGGCTCCAGCTACCGTATCCGCAAGCGTGTCGATGACGCGATCAATATCACCACCTGCCAAGCCATTGTTCACGAAGGCCACCGTATTGCGATCCGTATCGGCTGCCGCGGAAAGCCCTTCTTGTAACGACCTTACGGCATGCGGGTCACCAATTCCATACACAGCCGGAGGCACAAACAAGTTTCGCGCAAACGTAAGAAACGCCGCGAGTAGTATAGGAAGGAGAAGCGCTCTAACGAATGTGGCGAGGTGATGGCGGAGGAGGACAATCTTGAGATTCTTGGCCGTCAAGGTCCAAGTCTGTCGCAAGAAAGCCATGGTCGGCCGCCGAACAGTCTCGCGATTTCGTTCCCGGAAGGGGAAAAACGGTCTACGAACGACGGTCGGGTCGATTTGGATTGCGGTGTCTGCTGACGGGTCCGCGCCGTGGAAATTTTTATCGCGCCATATAAGCTGACTAGGTAGCCAACCGATGTTCCACAGAATAGTAAGGGACAAGGAAAACGAGGAAACGAAAGCCGAATGCAGAAAATGGATGTATGTATTTTGTACGTGATATAAAATATACAAAAGCTAGGCCCTCCTCCACTCACTCAAGAATACCGAGGAACTAAGCCCACCTTAAGGGCGTTACCTTCTTCAGCCTTTCCGGGGGGTCAGCAAGGTGTGGTTGGAATCGTAGATTCATTTGATAGACACGATGGAGGCTCATGGATGTTACAAAGTAGTGGGGGGACATTGATGATACACGAGCCTGTATTTGTACAAAGGTCCTCGGCAGTGGCTGTGCTTTGGGCACTCGGAGGGTCGGAACTGCGGGCGCAACCAATGAAACGGAGTATAGCTTCCTTCTTTGGCGGTGGTAAGTGGAGCACCACTTGGCCGTATTCTGCGCCATTGAGTTTCGCCCTTCAGCTAGCGCCCGAAAGCCGCTTATTCCTAAAACCTTAAAGCCCTCGGCAACTTCCAATTCCTGGAAGCGAGCTGAAACATTGCAGGTGTAATTAACGAATCTGTTATAATGAATCTTATACACATCTTCGTAAGTGATCTGCGGCAAATTAGGTGATCTCGCTGGACTCGTAATCCCAGGCAGCAACAAAAAGGGTCTCGCCTCATACTACGCTACCTAGGTACGGACGAATAGCGGAGCAATGTAAAATAAACGTGCTGGCTACACGTGTAGTAACTGGAGGTCACCCCCAAGGGGCCGACAAAATCCTTAAGTTTTCTTTTTTAGGGGGTCACGTGATTTCATTGC